>JBAGKJ010222239.1:0-18957 GCA_037179465.1 Phronima sedentaria | reverse complement strand
AAGGGACCCTCGGCGGGGGGGGGGGGGGGGGAGTGGGTAATTTACGAAAAATTTCAAAAAATTGTTAATCAACCGATTTTGATTAAAGTTGGTACAGGATGGTTTTTTGGTCTCCTAAAACCAAATCTGAAGTCAAATTTTCGAAATTCTGAAAAGGGGGTTCCTCGAAAGGAGGGGGGGGTCCCAAAACTTTCAAAAATTTTGTTTATCAACCGATTTTGATGAAATTTGGTACAAGATATTTTTTTGGTCTCCTAAAACCAAATCGGAAAACAATATTTCGAAATTCTGGAAGTTGGGGTCCCTTCAGTGGGGAGGGGGGGGGGGGGGGCGAAGTAGGGGATCCATCAAAATGTGCAAATTTTTTGCTTATCAACCGATTTGGATAAAATTGGATATTAGATGGTTACTTGGCCTCTTAAATCCAAATCTTTCTGAAGTCAATTTTTATAAATTCTGAAAAGGGGGACCCTCTGGGAGAGGGGAATTAGTAAAAATATTAATTTTTATGTTTCTCAGGAAACAGTTCAAATCAAACCAATTAAATGTCTTTTGTCTCTCGGAAAAAAGCTGCATTGGCTGTCTCGCAGAGTTTCCTCAAAGTGAAATTTTACATTAATATAGCCTATGCTCAAAGCTTAAGAGCCATGCCGGTGCATGTATATATCCAGTAGTCGATGAGTGCATGGCGGTTTCCGTCCGCCTTTTGCACCCTCAACCAAACTGAATTGAAAACTAACACTTCCATCAACACAATTCGATGAACCCGTTGCAACTTAGATTGTAATATATGTTTACCGAGTGTGATAGAACTCAAGAATGAGGAACAGTAAAGTATATAGTAATAATTATGGTTTAAATATTGCATTTATTGATTTCAACAAATTTTATTTCATAGTGTTTTTGGTAGATTACCAGAGTTCTTCCTCTTCTCCAACTCCAGTGAGCTATTTTTTGTGACGTTGCGTCTTTGAACTACGTCGAAAACATTTTATAAATATTGAGAGCACGTGTAATAGTTAACATTAGTTAAAAGACAACTGCCCATGTGGTTATAAGTTTTATAACCTATAAAAACTGTGCGGCCTATGCCGTTTTTTTATCCAAAATCGATTGTTTACTCAAATGGTCTAAAATGACTGCATAATCTTGAAAACATCGACAAAAATGGATTAGACCATGCACTATATAGTCTGATGAGCGCAGGCTTATGCCGTCATCTGCTGGGTAGGCACGCTAGGCGTTAACAGGGTAACTGGTGGGTGCATAGGTGTCTCTTGCGCCAAGACGCGCTCAAACAACTTTAAACGATATAATCACCCAAGCAACCACTTTTATGTTATTCGTGTGATAGTCATATGTCAACAACACTTCTTCATGTCGCGTGACAGAAACATGCTGTTATCACACCGATATTGCATTATACTACAATATGAACTTGTTTATTACCATCGTATGTATTTCTCGTACGATATTTATGTAACACCAGCATGAAAAATATGGGAGAGCGAGCCTTATATCATGCGCTCACTAAAAAAATTTAACAAAAAAAATGTAGTCTTTATGTCCGTAGGCGAAATATCCGAAGACCAAATGTCTGGTAGGCCTAATGTTCGGTAGCTAGGCCAAATGACCGATGGCTACAATATCCGTTAGGGGAAATATCCGTTGGGCCAAATATCCGTAGACCAATAGTTCGTTAGGCCAAAGATCCGTTAGGCCAGATGTCCATAGGCAAAATAGCCAAAAGCACCCATCGGACATATGCACCCACCACAAATGATCCTGAGCAATTCAGATTAGGTGCTAGGATCCCAAAATCCTGAGTTGTTTGGCCTCGCCGTCGCCCGGTGCACGATACACTCCATGCACTCACCAGTTGAGTACATCGTCAAAAACCATTTTTTCTCCCATGTTTTCGACGTTGTGAAGCCAGTTTAGTTTATTTGAGGGAAAAATAGTTTTTTTCTGATCATTTCTCAAGTTATTTAAAAAAAATATAAAGTCTAATTTTTAATATATTTTACTTGATTGGAAATTTTTCGAGACTTATTTTAAATAAGTGTATTTTTTATATGTTCCATAACCAGCGGGAAGACAGTGCGGCTTTTAATTTTAGAGTTCATGGGAACGCAACATATTTATAGTAGCACGACCATTTAAACTGGTTCACAGGTAGCATTGGCATGGATTCAGCTATTTGAAGGACTCCATTTAGTTAGTAGTCTTGAAGAAAACCACATTTAAGGATTCCCATCCGATAATTTTTTTGCTTTCAATCAACTTGAAACTAAAATAATCAATTTTATAATTATAGATTTATTCTTCGAGATAAGAGCGCTTCAAAGTTCTTCCGAAAGCAACTTAGCGGTGATAGACGCTAAGTCAGAAAGTACAAAGGGACCCACTGGTCATATATTCATCATTTCTCGAGCTTAGTTTAGCTGAAACTGGTTTGGGGGCTTGCGTGCTAGCATGTCCCTCACACATCTTGAGGGGAAAAATATATATTGATACTTATAAATTGAGAAAATACAATTTATTTTCGGTGGTCAGGGTCAGTTTCTGACCATTCCTGCGATTTTGTAAACAAATGACTAAAAGCGGGGGTGGGGGGGGGGAAGGTTGCTTTTAGAGGGATTTCTCGAGGCTGACTGGCGCCCCCCTCCTTTCGAAATTTCTATCTACGCCACTGTCATCTACTTCCATATAAAATTTCGAGCACCCTGATTCAATAATTTCATACCTATTTATAAAGCGTTAAAAAGCGCAACGCGCAGCATCACGGGGCCGGGTGAGGTTTCAATTAGAATTTTAGCGCGTCAATTGGCCTCCCATATATACCTGGGAAGGAGCTCATTCTTCACGTTTCACTCGCATAAACATCGATGCAAGTTTCAATTTCTTTGGCGTGTTTCGAGTTTATGCTCTTTAATTGTATTTAGAAAAATAATAACACGAAAAAATGGTGGGGTGGTGGGTAAGAAGTTTTAACAAAAATCAAAATTTTAGTGAGATCATAGGGGCTTTCATAGTTTCCATGCTATCCGCCCTCCCCCCACTTTTTTCGACCCAGGCATGCCCCTAGAAGGATTACATAAATGCAACCTATACTCAGGAACTATAGAGGACGGTGCATATACCGTGAGAGTGCAAAAATAGCGAACTTGAGTCTAAGTATTTTTTTTTATTGCAAGCATCTGTGACGTGTTGTGGATCAATTTGGGATTTAATTTGAAACATTTCCATAAGTCTCACTGCGGGCTCATGTGGCTCGTATACAGTGGCGTATATAGGATGGGGGGGCTACCTGGTGGTAGCCCCCCCCCCTCTTTGCATTTTGGATTCAATTTTCATGGGTAAATTGGACCAAAGGGGGAGGCTCCGAGCCCCCCCCCCCCCTTTTCAGGTTTTTTTATCTAATTTATTTATTTATTTGATATTGTTATATTATTTGCAGCTAAATTTATTTGTTCCAAGTTAAGCATTTTTTTCAGAAACCAACAATATATAAGTATCAACACAGATTGTGGTTCAAATCCCATCGCGCTACGACACGTAGTTTTTCAAGAAAATAATTTTGCACACTTTTGACGTTCTAGACTCTAGGGCATCACCAACACATAAACCGTGGTGGGATCAAAAACATTAAGAGCACCATTGGAAATATCGAGGGAAAATAGCACACGGTAATAGTTAACAATTATCAGAGCCTTTTGATCAATATTTGAAGCATCCAGCGTTTTGAAATATTTTTTGTGAGGGGGCCGGTTCATTTTTCTCGATAGGGTCATTGTCAGGTAAAGTTATCATAACTGGGTGCCCCACTAATATAATAAAAATTTTATTACAGTATTATGCAAAATTTTAGAAATCACTGCATTTTCCTAGATAGTGTGTCGCCCCCCCCCAAAAAAAAAAAATTATATAATAATAATAATAAATAAAATATACCCATATCATTTTTTGGTTTAAAATACGTCTCAGACGATTTGGAGTCGAGTGAGATATTTTTTTGTTGCACCGGTCCGCGACTTCAAACTCTTTTTTCAAGACACGTCTGCAAATCCGTGAAATGGGTCACCGATAAATTTCAATCTGTGAGTCGAAGATCCATCGTTAAGTCACTCCGGTCCGCGACATCAAAATTTTTTTTCAAGACAGGTCTGCAAATCTGTGGGTTTGGTCACCAAACAATTTCAATCTGTGAGTCAGCGTTCCGCCGTTTAGTCAATCCGGTCCGCGACATCAAATTTTCTCTATAAGACAGGTCCGTGAATCAGTGAGTGGAGTCGCCAAACAATTTCTATGCAAGAGTCCTCAGTCGGCCGTTTTTAGTCACTCCGGTCGACGACATCAAACTTTTTTTTCAAGACAGAACTGAAAATCCTTGAGTTGGGTCACCCAAAAAATATTAAACCGTAGAAACCATACCATTCAAAACAAGTAAAGGTGGGTAGTTGCAAATTCTCCGCAGGCTGCAAGTGAAGCCAGTTGCACATACATATTTTTTAAATTTTCCCGTGCTGAAAAATTCTGATGGCCGGAGGAAATGTCAATTGCTCCTTATGTTCCCGCAGTGTGCACGCCTATACACAGGGGTGGCGCGACCGGGGGGGGTGACCCCCCCCCCCAATATTGGTGAGCATCTGAGTCGGTCGGTAAGCAAAGGACTATTTATAGCTTTTATAAGGACTATTTATAGCTGTTATTTATAGCTTTTTCGTCCTGTGACTATACCCCCTGCAGAGGGGAGGCTGTCACCTGTCGTGGTCAGCCAAGTCATGGTATAAAAAAAATTTCATGTCCACTTACATAACTCGTCCACTTCATGTCCGCTTACAAAATTTCATGTCCACTTTCATAGCTATATGTTACACTGCATCTGGTTATTACGTATGTTTTGGGGATGGCTAAGCCAAGTTCAAATGAGATGAAACATTTCATCTTTGCATATATGCTGAAATGCTGGCAGCTCATAAATGGAGATCTAGATTGAAAAAATGAAAATTTTGGTTCAAGTCAGATGTAGCGCAATTTCATGAAGTTATTTTTCCAAAACATATTTAAATATTTTTTAAATGAAAATCTTTAAGAATTTATCTAATAAACAATTACAGTAAATATAAAGGTTATCTGCAGTCTAAAAATGTGCAAAAATGTTCAAATAATATCTATATTTTTAATTGACTGAGAAACACGTCGTTAATATATGATCCTTTCCACAAGTAAAATCTAGAAAAATTAAAAGGTAATAAAAGTAAATTAAAACCCACTAATACTTTGCAGCCCATCTACAGAAAATGTTGCCTTATCAGCTACACCTATGCTCTTCAGCTCCACCACATTTGAAATGATTGGTCGAGGAATTCAAAATTACGAAAGGCAGACTAGATATAGAGTTTACGGCTAAACAATAAAGACTTTCATTTATTGAAAAAAAATCCATGGTGTCGTCTCATAGAAGAGTTTCTACAAAACCTTCCAAGTGATTTCTTACTCCAAATAAGGAATCCTTTGATACTGATGTTTCTTGAGAATTGAATAATAGCAAGCCTTGGCGAAATGACAGCAAGGTTGATATGGTTCGAAAATATTTTACTTCTGTTTTTGTCTGCATTTTTAAATCATGTGCATTTAATTACTATTAGCATTTGTTGTTACTATACTTCCAACAATCATAGGTTTATATTATAGGACAGTTCGGTCAAGCAAACTGTATGAGTTAACTAAAGAGTCTCCACTCAACAGAGAATGAGTACTGGCTAACAATGGGAAACAGCAGAGCTTTATAGTTGAATAGCTTGACACCTTATATATATATATATATATATGTTATTATTCATAGTTTCTAGATGTGTTAAATAGTATTGGCGATATTACTAATTTCCCTCCTAAAATGCAGCTTCACTAGTTTATAATTGTAAGAAGTGCACCATCATCATACTATATATAATTCACCGTTAACAATGTGGCTATTTCTCACCTCTGATTCTCACCTCTGAGACCCCCCCATCAGCTGAAGCACCAGGCAGAAAGAACCTAGGCATCAACATGGGAGGCAGCACACCATGTGCACCGGAAAAACACAGACTCCGCCACATACCAGCATCAACCAAAGCAGCCCGGAACATATTGCACAATGGTTGACCAGACAAGACCAGCAAAAAGAGACACAGAAACAGCTATGCAAAAGAGTGCACGAAAAGTAAGAATAAAAAACAAATTAAGGGTGATAATTTAACAAAACGTAATTGAAAGCAGAAAACTAACAAAAAGCCCAAAAACCAACAAACTTGAATGAAGCCGTCCCAGTCCCATCAAGTTTACCGCATTCTGAACAAAACAGACTGACAAAGAAGTAAAAAAACAGAAATAAAAGCATGGACGAAACAAAAACCAAAAACAAAAAATCTATTTAATCAAAGTACAAAACATAGCAATATACAACAAACCCTTAAGAACCTTGCACCCTGTAGAACAACTCCGATAATACAAGGTCAAGTTTAAGTTTGAATTTCTTAACAGTTCCTTGTTCAGGAACCCTCGGAGGCAGAGAATTCCAATGAGAGACGCAACGGACATTAAAAAACCTTTCCTTAATATCTGTACGACATCTTGGTATGGACAACTTAAATCTGTGTCCCCTCGTGGCTCGATGAGACTGCCTGTCAAAGATCTCACTCAGGCCCACGTCTGTTTCAGCGTGAAAAGCTTTCCAGACTTTTATGATATCCCCTCTAAGCAAGCGACCCTGTATTGAGTACAAACCCAATTGTCTCAACCGAGATTCGTAACTCATCTCATACATACCCTCGATCTCTTTTGTCCAGCGTCTCTGTACTCTTTCAAGCTTAACACTGTCACCGACATAGCCCAGATTAAAAACAGTAGCGCAGTAATCACGTAGTGGTCTTATATGAGAAACGAATAACGTGACCATAAATCCAGACTCACGGCAGACAGTAGCTCTCAACAGCTGGTTAGCAAGTCCAGCCGCCTTACAAACAATAGAGTCAATGTGCTCATGAAACTTTAATGAGTTGTCCACTATAACCCCTATATCCCTATGGCTCCTGACTAGTTTCAACTCTCTACCAGCTATAAAATATCCACTCTGGTCGCCTGTCTCGTACTTTGCACCAAATCTGATGACTACGCATTTATCAGCATTCAGCTTCAAATTTCGGTATGGGGGAATTTGAAGACTGACTTTGACTCTTACAAACATGGTCGCAACTGAGGGGGACGGGGGGGTTGGATCCCCCCACTTTTTAAAAGGTGGGGGATGGATCCCCCCCCCCACTTTTGGAAGTAATTAATGAAAAAAAATTACATATTTCAAAATAGAAGTTCATATAATATTGAAATGAGAAAAGGTATTATTTTTATCTAACTGATATCAATGTTAGATTGTTTTTTGTGTAGAATTTATACATTAGAAAAATTGTACTCATTGCTAAAAACATCAATTAGAAATAAACAATGTCTAAATACACGCTGATGCAATAGTTGCTGAAGCAGCACTCTTGTAATTTATGCTGTTAGGTAACGTGTATGTAAAGTCTGATTCATAAGCCCCTGAAAGAGTTCGCTGGATATTTAAAAAACTAAGGTGAAGAGCGAAACATTGGCATTGCAATATCTTCGAAGACTAGAAGCAGTTTGGTGATTATATATGATTTTTATTGTAATATTGATAAAAGTATTGTAACTAATATTGATAAAAGTTATATTGCAAAAGTTGCCTCCTTAGCCTACGAACCCTAAATCGTCTAAAAAAAGTATTCTTACTTTTTGGGTGGGCAGAATCCATTTGTTAAATTCCTAAAGGCCGGCCCTCAGAGTCCTCCCCGTGTCAATTTTTGTGCACCCATTTTTTTTCAAAGTGCCCTAGAATGCACCAGAAAGCTCAAAAACACATTTCCAGCAAAAAAAATCGCCTGCCCTTGTTTTTGAGATATTCCAAGTTTTATGTCTGGCCTTATTCGGTCGACTCTGGTTTTATTGGCAAATACTAAAACCCAGAAACGTTTTTCTGCAGAATTTCTGCGCATAAACGTTTCTAATCATGGAAATTTGTTTTTCATCATAGAAAATTGTTTCGTTATAGCGAGGGTAAACTCAAATAAAGCTAATGATTGATTTTATAAATACTGAATGATATTTAGACACTTATATATTAATTTAATGCTTGATAGGCTATTTAAATGTATTATAAAACACTTGTCTAGTACCAGTTGTGTTTTTAATTGATTTTCTTGGTATTTACTCTCCTACACTACCTATTCTTTGATTTATTGTTTAATTAAATATTTTTTGCTTAGACATATAAATTTCTTATACACAATCATTAGTAAAATTTATTGTTTGATTGGTTTTCCCTTTTTTGTTTTATCAAAATGTAAAAAATTCATTTAGTTTGGTAATAGTTAGCAGTTTTATCATAACTGGAACAGCTAATCACGCTATATAATAGGTACTTAGGAACATATTTTACCAGTAATATGAGCAGAAATGAAATTTATGCTCAGGAAGCGAGCAAAGCTGTTCGTGAGTTTCGGTCTCCGTAGGCATCGCCGACGGTTGGAGAGCCAGTAGTTTTTGTCATTTTTAACCCAGCACGCTTGTTAATATTTTTGACTGTATTTTCTTGGCTATGTTCTAGTAAATAGGCAAGAAAACTTGTTATTTTACCTAGATTTAATTCCGTATCCTTCACTAAATGCACCAAATATAAAATTTGGTATCCTCCAAAAAAATAGGTATCATTCACTAAATTTATTTGAATTAATTACATGGTTAAGTCAAACTCTGCACAATTCTAGGTTGCTTCCGACACGGAGTTGATTTTACGTCTGCGCGCCGATGGATAGGTGGCCAAATTTCTTCATATCTCAAAAAGTATTTGGAATCTTGAAACGATCTTTGAAAATTTTAGTACTTTAGGGATTTCTGCATCATACAAAGGTATATATTTCTACGCCTAGTAGTTTCTGAGCTGAAAGTGTCGCGATATAATTAGTTTTTGAGGGGTGGGGGGCAAACAAGAATCTGTATTGAGAGTGTATCGGATTTACGTGTGGGCGAAGCTGGACTACGGCGCTGTTGTGTACAGCTTGGCTAGCCCGACGGCAGTGGAGACTCTTGATCCTATCGCTAATGAAGCCATGAGAGTCGCCACGGGGGCTTTCAGGTCATCACCAATGAAATCTATGAAGGTGTTGACAGGTGAGCCCGGTCTTGAGTTGAGGAGAGAGCTTTTAATTTCAAGATATTTCATCAAAGTTCGTGCTACTCTTTCGAATCCAGCCTTCAGCCAGTAATGTGTTCAGATAATCCTTCAATTTTTAACAGTATTTATAATCCTTTGGCGATCGAGCCAAAATTCTTGTCGAAAATTTTAATATCTGTTTTGTTCCTATCCAACCCCAATTTTCATTCATTTTGTCAAATTTACCTCTTCCCATGTCAAGCCTCGATATCCCTCATTTTTACACTTCATTGGCACTTTTTCCAAAACAATCCACTTCTGTGGTATATCAGTAATATTTTTCGCTTTGAACCTGTTCTAAACTTACAAATTGTACTAAAATATTCACAGATAGCTCCAAGTCCTGTTGTGGAGTTGGTTCAGCGACCGTCTGTGGATATAAAATTAGCTCTGCATCATTCCCCAAATTTGTCACTATTTTTTCTGCCAAACTTTATGCCATTTGGCTACTTGTCTCCTTAGTTCGGGACTTCGCCTCATCGAAGTTCCTTGTGTGCTCAGACTCTCTTAGTGCACTAGGTTTCTTAGGTCAAGCGGCTTCGGAGATATGACATAATGATCGGTTTCCTTTGGTTGCCAAGTCATACTGGCATCACAGAAAAACAAGATTGCAGACACTGTCGCTTGCCGTGCAGCAATGACTCAACCGACTTACCTTCCGACTTACTACAAAGATTTGTACCCTCTGATCAATGAAGCGATCAAAGAGAAGCGGATTCAAAGATGGACTTTCAGTGTCTAGAAGTTTCTAGAGGTCCAACAAAACTTGGATCCATCACCAACTTTCGCTTCAAGGACGGACGAGGTGTTGTTGAACAGACTGCGGGCAGGGCACTGCCTCTTGCCTCTTCTCTTATCAACAGCTTATAAAAATTTCAATGCTTGGGCCCCGAGTGTGTCACTTTTGTGCTGATGCACTCCTGAGTGTAAAGCATGTTTTCCTTTAGTGCGTCGCCTTGCGGCAGCAGCAGCGCATTCTAGGAGTGAGTTCACCATCTACCCGTTTTGAAGGAGTTCTTGGATTAATAGACCTTTTAGAACATGTGTAAGTTGTAAATAATAATAATTAAATGTTTTTTTTTTCTGTTCGAGAGGGTGAGCTCGCCGACCCACTGATACCTGGCGTTTGCGTCTCGGCGTCCGGTCAGATAGTTGTCCAGAACAACCGCGAAGCTAAAGCTTATGAAGCAAAAGCCAAACAATCAATCTCGACAATACCAAAATTTTACTCCATCAAAGTTGACGATGCGCAATGCTGATCAATAAACCCATTCGCCACGCCACAAAAAGTAACAAAGCTGTGTGGAAATCCACCTGAAAGGTTGGAAACTGGATAAAAATCCACGCAATGTGTAAAAATCAATGCAGGTGAATGAGCAAGAAAGTTATCAACTCTTAAGGACATCGAAGGAAAATCTTGCAAAGTTGAACTCCATAGCCAATGTAGCTCGAGCAAAGGGTTAATTTTTTAAAATGAGTTTGACGTTTCGCTACTGAAGGGTTACTTTCAGGAGTTTGACGTCATTGGCTTTAAACCTGCTCCCTTTATAACAACAAAATCCAAAATCACTAAAGCTTTAATACTCACCTCCATGGTCCCAAGACTCCTTACACTATCTATATTCCCAGCGAACGTTCAGCCACCTAGTTTTTTGTACTAAATTTGTTTTTATTTTGGTTAGTAAAAGACTTGGTCATAGCTAATCTGTGCAAACTCTCCCCCCCCCCACGTGGTGATGCTATCAGTACACCTGGTTTATCTATCAGCTGTTTTTGTGTGCGCCTACGGAGTCAGTCAGGCCGAAGAACATTTGGCCTAAGGAACTCATACATTGCTCAAATGATAGCTCTTGATGAGAGGAATAGGGCGACCTAAAACTCCATACATCATCTACACATCGGTTGAACGCTCCGATTTGCAATTTTATCCTGGGGGGAATAGGCCAATGATGTGCAAAAAATGCCTCACCTATGGCCACACCCAAAAGCATGATCAGAGATTGCTTTCTCTCTTTGTTGATGTCGTTGCGAAGAAGGGACAGTCCTGTAGCGTGCTTTTACGTGAACAGGCTGGAGCACTGTCGAGATCTTAGGTTTGGCGAAGGTGATGTCTAGCGTGATCGGCCTCGGATGCAGATATTGTTGTGGACTGTGGATGGCCCTAATTTCCCTGTATGCTCTCGGGTCTACGGGGTCTATCCGCCTCGGTGTGGCCAGCCACGTCAGGCGCGACACTTGTTTTAAGAAGTCCGCCTCGGGTTGGTCTAGGTCGCACGTGTGCCGCCATCAGCAGCCTCGATGGGTTGTTCGGACGAAGAGCGCTGACGCGAAATTTTGCGCTCAGCATTCGTATGTGGTCGGTCAATGGTAGGTAACGCCCGACATTCTGAGTACAGGTGCTGGATGTCTGACTTCAGGACACAGCCTGTGGTGATTCTTAGGACTTAATTTTGGATTATTTGTAGTTTTTCAAGGCTGATCTTGCTGGTTGCAGACAGTTGAGGCGTTTGATGATGCTGTTAGTAAGTAGGGAGGAGAGTCTCCTTATCTTGCGCCTATGAATTGCCGGCGATGGCCCTCATGACCTGCAGTCTGCTGGTGATTTTTGGCGAGACAGAGGAGATGTGCGGGGTAAAGGTGAACAGAGGATCGGAGATTAGATCCAGGATCTTGGAGTTTTTATCTAGCGAAACTGGGGATTTTGAGATGGACACGAATGAGTGGTTGTTGAATTGGCTGGTCCAGAGGGTGAAAAGCGTTACCGAAGATTTTTTGGGTGGTTCTGTTGTCCAGTGGCCAGTTCTGGGTAGGGGCGAATTCTGCTTAGGGAATGTCGGATATAGATGCTGCGTCCCGAAAGATGTCATGGTGGCTGACAGCGAGGGTCAGGTCATCTGCGTATGAGGACATCATTTGGAGGGAAGTTGGGCAGTCATTCTGGAAATAGTTGAGGATGCAGGGGGAGATTACAGAGCCTTAGGAGACCCTGGAGTGGATGACTTTGAAGGGGGCAGTTGCAGTGAGGTATTGGCAGGTAGCTCTACTGCCACGGAGTTAGCAAAATAGCCACCGAGCGGAGTTAAAGAAGAGGGGTGCGTCCAGGAGTTTTCGGAGGAGAGTGGGATGGTCGACGGAGTCAATGGCCATGGCGGGATCAATCGTCAGGGCAACTGTGCGGAAGGCGATTTTCGCTGGTTGAAACCAACTGCAAGTGCCGTCGACAGGGGAGGCAAAACATTGGTGGTCCAGTGCATGGGTCTGAACCTGTGCTGGGTTTCGTTGGGGGTGAGAGTTATGTTTAGGTGCGGTGGAATTAATCGCTCCAGCACATTGGAGGCTGGGTACAGGAAAGATATCGGCCGGTAGGATTTCCAATGCTTGGCAAGCTTGCTCGATTTGAGAAAGAGAAACACGATGGATATTTTCTATCTGTTCGGGATTTAGGCTCGATTTACTGAGAGGTTACAGATGACGGTAAGGTACTGAGTGCCTGAAGGGCCAAGGTTCTTTAGATGTTGGATAGAAAGGTTATAAGGACCGTTTGTCATGAAGCTCTTGTTCTGCTTGATGGATTTAGAGATATTGTCTTGGGTAAAGGGAGAGAAGTAGTGGTTGAGTTGGTGTTCCCAATGCAGAAGTCGCAGTGTTCTGCGGTGTTCAGGTTCCTGAGCGTGTGGCCTGACTCAAGTGAACTGCTTGGTGAAGTACCTTGCGATGGCTGAAGGTTTGGTGCAGGTGTTGATGACCCTAAAGGTGCCCTGACATCTTCACGCAAGCACAACATTTGGCTGTGAAATTTCCTGCCAATCGACAGGTTTTTGCACTTCATAGTGTCAGTCGAAAAACCCTGCCAGTCGCTTGGCAAATGCGCGTGCTTGGCAGGGCGGTATATTGAGTAAAATATACAGTCTAGTGTAGTTAACTACACTTCGGGAGGTAAACATCAAACAGTATGATTTTTAAGTCATTTGAGAGAAGTTTCTACGTTCCTAGATATTTTTCAATATTGCTTATAAATAGTTTTAATTCTATCTTAAACAGTTATATGTTACTGGATGCATGTTGAAACAAAAACATTGCAGTGTCTGGCATCTTTCAAACCAGGTACCGAAAATTCGTTACCTTCTAGCATAATATTCATTTATATTTGGAGCTCTGCAAGTTGGTCTCTAGGAAATTACAGACTGAAACCAACCGTCGTTAAGGGCATTAAGTACATAGTTAAAACTAGAGCATATCTGGACAGGTATGAAGCTTAAAACCACATGGCCCACAGTCATTATAAGTGCGTATAAATTAAACATCCTTGATTATTTTACCCTCTGATAAAACAATTCAAATGACCCTTTTTAAGCTCATTAGTTGCAAGATGGGCATTGATTAAGAAGATTACCTATGTGCTGCGATGATCGTTGCCAGCGATCAAATTGAGAGGGAACAACGACCTGTCAAACGTCGGAGGAAATGGAGCCAGGAATTTTTACAATACAGAGATACCTTGTCTGAGTCAGAGGTGCCGAAGAGGTTTAATGAGCGCAGGCTTATCAAATTGTTTCGAGTACGTAGCTATAAAATTGATGGGTTTATCTGCAAATAATTCATATTTGTGTGATGCTCCTGGGGCACATTTAGTAATCAACATTCACGATAATTATATATTTAATGCCAAAACATGTACTTCTGACATGCTTCCAGCCAGAAATAATTTATTCTTGTCTACATATGCCTGCCTGTAGATTGAAAAGCCTGGAATGTCTTGCACGTATGTACATACGCGTATAACAACAGGCGAGTATAGTTCGACGGAGGCCGTGAACATCATGCACTGCAGCCGTAGTTACATATATAAATTTTATTAATATGAAGCCTCTGAGGTACGTGATTATTTAAATTCCACCAGGATAATCTTTTAATACGAGACCATATTCCAGTGAAAATCTTCCCGCCCGAAATAATATATTTTTGACTGCCCTATTCTCAAAATGTTTAATATCATTTTTGCGTGCGAATGATCGCGAAATTTCACCGCGTATTAGCACTCACAGGGCAAAGAAGTGAAGATGTCTGGGCACCTTAACTTAGTTGGTGAAGTTGATAGGCTGGATAGGGGGAATACTATTACATTTACCAGATAAAGATCCACTTAAGGTCCAGAATCTGTGCGTACCCGCTCTGTAGGAGGAGGAGGAGACTGTGCATCTCCACCTCAATCTGGCGGCGTCTTTGATGCGGGGTTCGAGCTCCGCGTTCAAGCCTGGCACATCTGTGTCGGAAGGGTCCTAATGTCTTCTTAGATTCTCACTCAGATTTTGGGGGTTAAGAAAGGATTGTAATCCTTCCTAAACCCCGCAGGTATCAAGATCTTCGCTGCATCCAGAAACACGCTGTTGAAACAATTTACTGCTTAGGTGGCCGAGGTAGGGGTAGATAAGGAATTGAATTGTTGCTCGGTGAGAGGTGAACAATGTCCAATGTATGCGGTGGAAGTTGGTGTAGAGGCGCTTGGGTTGGATAGGGGGCTAGTCGTCCACGAAATAATCGTAATTGACAGATGGCATAAATTCAACGCGTCATGAGTCTTCAACTCAACGGCCGTGGCAAGGTGAGCAGAAATCATGGAGAGGTCCGGAGAGTTGGGAACAGGCAGGGGGTGCGTGGGAGAAGGCTGGTTCAGGAGGTAGACGTCACTATGTTATTCGCTGCAGCCATGGTTTCTTCGCGAGGGGCGAGGCGGTACAGTCGCACTGCGTGGCTGAATACCACGCCCCGTTATGGCCATTGAAATTCCCAGTATCAGGGTGTCCGCGTCCGATGAGAAGAAATGTTCGAGAGTATCTTCTTAACACAACACTAGTGACAGCTGTATTTACTGTTCTGGTGTTATAACCCTTCAATGCTTTTCTCGACATTATTGTTGAGCAGCAGGCGGCGCTATTAAGCCGGGCACGCGCTCAGTAGGCGCGTATTTAAGGGTTAACACAACATTAGTGACAGCTGTATTTACAGTTCTGGTGGTATAACCCTTTAATGCTTTTCTCGACATTATTGTTGAGCAGGAGGCGGCGCTATTAAATCGGGCACGCGCTCAGTAGGCGCGTATTTAAGGGTTAACACAACATTAGTGACAGCTGTATTTACTGTTCTGGTGGTATAACCCTTTAATGCTTTTCTCGACATTATTGTTGAGCAGCATGTGGCATAATTAAACCGGGCGCGCGCTCAGTAGGCGCGTATTTATTGGTTAAAGCTGGTGGTCAGGGCAGCTGGAAGGTGTTGGAATTTATGTGTTGAGGATAATGAGGGGGCGCCACAGATGATGTCGGTGATGCCTTGGATTTCGAGAATGGGGTCATTGTTGAGATCAGTGGATGTGTGGGTGAAATTTACGGACTGGTGGACGAAGAAGGTGAGTCCCTCGACGCCTTACGGGCGTGTTTCTTGGAAAATTTGTAAATTTCAAAAAGAGGGCCCCAACCCACCCCCCCCCCCCTTCCTTCGAAATAATGAAAACTCTATAAGACAATAAACAACAAAAACCAAAACAACTAGCTAGGACAACTAGAAATGTTTCGAAATTGTGAAGGATGGTCACGCGGGGGGAGAGGTTTTGTCGCTTTGTTATGCAAATCCTATGCTAATATCATCCCGGATTTTCTCCTTTGATACAGGAAAGCGACACTTAAATTAGTTGTTCCAACGCACATCATCTTAGTTTTCATAAATGTATGCTATGATCTAATGATAATTTGTCGATCGAGTGCGAGCTTTAAAAACCCGCACGCAGTAAATATATCTTTATGTAATGTAGACAGTCGAGGATATTGGCTAGAATGATTTCCAATTCATATTATAGATATATTCGGTAGCTAATTCTGATTGCACATGACCTTCAAAGTGTGCACTTGGGTCATATATTGTGTTTCTCATCGGACTAAAAAGTCCGATACATGTGAACCCCCATCAGGACTATATAGGACCAAAAGCTCCAACAGACTGAAACGTCCGATTTGTGTGGACGCAGCCAAACTAGATGGTGAATTAGAAATTTATACCTTCAAAAGTTCAGGCGTATATTGGAATAGCGCAGCTATCATGTTAGACAATATTCTGGTGGTAAATATTGTTTGCTTATTCATTTATTTATAATTATTCAATTTTCTTCAATAAATTCAGATATATTCTTTGTCATATAGTTTTATTATTCAACAGGAAAAACTCATATATCATATATTAATTATCTCCGCTATTTTATCTTCTATGAATTTCATCTTCTTCTACTTTTAAGTAGGTACATACCCATACCTCTGCTCATAGCTTTCATCATCCTTTTATAATTAATCCTCCTAATTTTCATTTCATCTTTAATTTATCCTCTGGGTTCGACCACAAGATGATAATATTGCCATCACGCTCATGGCAACAGCGTTAAGGTGGCGTACACTTGGTTGTTTCTTGACGGAGCAAGTGAAGTGGACGGGGGTGTCTGGCGGAAACTTGTTTCCGCACTCTAACTCAGGCGCCGCTCATCAGCATATTCCCGAGTCAGTTCACCTGTATATGCTGGGATGGAGCACGAACTGATTTTCCAACACAACGGTTCCGAAGAAAATATGGGCACCACTAGACAGCTAGTACAAATTTACCACACGGAGAGAGTTTCCAGAGCCATCAAATCAAGATGAAAGCCGTCAGTGGTTTTGTACACTTTCGGGGGTGGAGAGGGGGGGGGGGGGTAAATATTTGTTGATTGTGAATTTATTAATTAAATTGCATCATCACTTGAATAAAAGATATATTTTACATCTAAATCATGTTACAAAAATATTATATATTTGGTCGGATATTCCACTGAAAAATTAGTGGCCCTCATCAGTAAATCCTGCGCAAGCCGGTGTAATAGTTAAAGACTATTGTTATAACATGATAATTATTATGAAAATTACGTGAGAGGAAAATATTCTTTCAGCTCGCGCTTAAACCTAGTAAATAGATTAACATTTTGCAAGCTTTCAGGTAAAGTATTCCATATTTTCGGATAAATAAAATTCAAGGACCTTTGTCTTAATGTAGTACGGTAGAAGCCTGGCAAGGTAATTTATTGTTAGGGGTACTTAAATTATAAACAACAACAGAACTATATCTCTCTGTGAACATAAGTAAACAAACCTGATATTTCAAAATATCCTTGAACTTCAATATTTTATCCTGGTAAAATAAACCTGTTGAATGGCTTCTATGCGGGCCATTGGGTGAAATAGGATATTTTTATGTTGCAGTATTCATAAAGTAAGTTCTCGGGGGGTAAATGTGAATTGTATGTATAAATAGTGTCTAAAATTTTATATTTGCCTGAGAAAATGCCAGTTTGTGTTTAAGGAAACTAGAAAAATTTAAATTATTTTGGCAATATAATTACAAATTGGTTCCGAAACTTGTAAAAGAACATCTGGAATATCCAATAAAGAATATCCAATAAATACTTGAGAGGTCACAAAATTTTCTTGGTTTTTTTGGTCACCATAAAGGGAATTTTTATCTCTCACTTTTTTACCATCGGAAACATATTGTTACATGGTTTGTAGCATTTTGGGACGGATAAAAGGTTGGGTGTCCAAGAATTGAGTTTTTTGGGGGGAGGGGGGTTGGGGGCTCTGCGGGTCAGTCTCTATGACTTAACCGATCAAACAATCATTGGCACCATTCGAAAGCTCGTCCAAAAATACTCTACGGGACCAATTTTGAGGGTTCTCCGATGAATCTTATAAGCGTCAAGGGTTTCGCAAACCTGCACATAAAATTTCACACGGCTACGTTACATAGTTTAGAAGATATACTTTAGACCGACAACACCAAAACACAATACATGTCCGCTTCGCTTTCATATAAAAAAGAAGATAATGTATTGTTGAAAGGAGGGGGGGGGGGATTGTATTGCGGATTTGCCCCTGGCACGCGACTGGTAGTAACGTAACTCTGTACCAAATATGAATTGCATGCAATCTCAAGAATATTCATAATGAGGAGGTGAGGTCCCTTATAACAAGACAATTGCATAATTTGAACCCTTATGATGACTTATGAATATGAAGAAAGAATATTCATAATGTATTTATATTCATTGAAGAAGATAAAGCACATTCATAGAGGAAGAAAAATGAAGATGTCATATATAAATATCAGGGTATTCAAATAGAGACGTTATACAAAATAGTCAATTTATCATCATAAGGGACGAAATAAGAAATATCTTGTCATAAGGACGAAATTCAAAATAGGCAATATATCATCATAAGGGACGTATAAAAACTGGGCATATATCATCATAAGGGACGTACAAAAATTTTGCAGATCTCATCATAAGGGACGTACACAAAAAATGGCATAACATATGATAATAGAAAATAAGTATTAATTCGAAATTGATTAATATTTTCCCATTTTTTTTTCTTGCAACTGTATTAGCATGACATGCCAAAACTAATTGTGAAAAAAAATGAAAGAAATCGGATTATAAATGTGTTAAATGATTTGATTCCAATTATTCATCATAGCGTCCCTCAAATTTTGCGTCCCTAATGATGAGGCACGCGACCTAATGATGAGACTTATGCTTATTTAGGTCCCGCATGATCCGAATTATACATATATACATATATATATATACATATATACATATATACATA
>JBAGKJ010211128.1:0-11956 GCA_037179465.1 Phronima sedentaria | reverse complement strand
ATTATAGGGTCACCAATAAGGTGAGGAGAAACAAACACAGGATAATTTATATAGTATCTTCACTTAACGCTGCAGATGTCACAGGGTTACAATGTAGTTACTAGTTGCAGATGTCAAGCACACGAAAAAATACACAATACGAGAGAGGCCTATACAAATGTTTACCGCACCGGTATGGGCAAACTGTTGCCATACACTCGAGTTAAATACATAAAAATAATTGAAATACTTTAGACAGCAAATGTAAAAATATAATCTTATTTATAATTAATTAAAACAATTCAGCACACCACATCACTCCCCCGCTAGATGCGGAGCAAATAAACTCAATAATAATGATAATCCTTAAATTTATTAAATCGCAATACTCTTCCACTTCGGGAGGTTACTGGGTTATTCACAGGTTCACTTTGAGCAATCACAGGTTCACTTTGGGTTATCACAGGTGTATTTACAGGAGAGTACTCTAGACTTACAGGTGTAATGTCAGCCTGAGAATCTGTAATAGACTCGGGTGTCGATAGCAAGTCAGCTAAAGGTGAATGCACAGGCTTTAAACGATCTATAGAAATATTGTCGGTTTTACCGTTAAACTTTTCAACTACAAAATATTTAGGATTTCTTTTAATTACCTTGAAAGGTCCTGTATAGGGGGCCTCTAATGAGCGGCGAACCCTATCTACACGAACCCACACATGTGTACATGAACTTAAGTCTTTAGGAACATAAGATTTATAATCACAGTGATGAAAACTTAAGTCATTAAGATTAAAATGTTTCATTTCTTCAACAAAAGCTTTAATTTTATTACTTGAAATTTCAGTATTATATTGATCACGTTGAATTAAATTTTTAGGAAAAAGTAAATTTGTACCAGTCACAGCCGTAGCTGGACTAAAACCAGTTTCATTCGGTGTATTTCTAATTCCAAGTAGAACTATCGGAAGCGCATCAATCCAAGATTGCTTCCTCGCCATAATAGCACATTTGAGAGTTCTGTGTTGACGCTCAATTTTGCCCGCGGCTTTGGGGTTGTACGCAGTAATGCGCAAGCGATGGAAACCAGTAATTTGGGCTAATTCATTAAACAATTCAGATTCAAATTGTGATCCGCGGTCAGTTATAACATGTAAGGGGGTTCCCCACCTGCTAATCCAAGTTTCAAAAAAACAGCTCGCAACTGTTGATGCAGTTACGTCACGCAGAGGCGCAGCCTCAATCCAGCGCGTGCAACGGTCTATCATGGTCAAAATGTATCGATACGGACTAGGATATGTATCCCCACTCGCCGTAGCGGGATACAATGGCCCAACGATATCTAAATGCACACTCTCTAGACGCCCAGAAGGCAAATTAAATACTTTAATTTCAGACTTGGTATGTTTATGAATTTTCGACTGCTGGCAAGGCAAGCATTCCCTAGTCCATGTCCTAATTTGTTTGTCCATATTTGGCCAAAAATATCTACTCTTAATTAAATTTAATGAACTTTTAATACCTGGGTGTGAAATACCATGTAAACTATCAAAAATTGACCTACGAGATTGTTGGGGAACATATGGCCTTGGATATGCCGTTGACACATCACAGTATAATTTTAAATCATTTGAAATTCTAAAAACTTTTAATCTATCCAAAAAAACTAACAATTCGTTATCCTGTTGCTGCTGTACAGCCAAAGCTGGAAGGTCAAAAACATCCATGCTAACCGCGTTGGCAACACATGGTCGCGATAAGCAGTCGGCAACTATGTTTTCAGCCCCTTTTATATATACTATATCGGTTACATATTCAGAAATTAATGAAAGTTGGCGTTGTTGCTTGTCAGATTTTAAGGCACCAGTTTTCCTAAATGCAGAAGCCAGAGGTTTGTGGTCCGTAAATAGCGTAACATGGCGGCCTTCAATAAAAGACTTAAAATGTAAAACTGCCTCATAGGCTGCTAATAACTCTCTGTCGAAAGTCGAATAAGACTTTTGCGCAGTACTCAATTTTCTAGAGAAAAATCCAATCGGCACAGGCTGCGCGTGAACCATTTGGTGCAACGCAGCGCCGATGGCAAAATTTGAACTATCACATACTAACTGAAAGTTTGTACTACTTTCAACCGGATGAGCCAAAACTGTTATATCACTGAGCATAGATTTTATTTTATCAAAACAATTCAAATGTTGTGAATCAAAATTTAGTTTAGAATTAGGAAATTTTTTGATTAAATCAGTTAATGGCAAAGATACCTCGGCAAAATTTGGCAACAATTTACGATAAAAATTCACCATGCCCAAAAAGCGTCTGAGGGACTTAGAATCTACAGGCACAGGAAAATTAGTAATTTCTGAAATCTTTTCAGCTGTGGGCTTAATACCATCACAACTTATTTCAAATCCAAGAAAATTAATTTTATTTTTGAAAAAATCACATTTTTTTAAATAAATTTTAAGATTATTATTTTGCAAAATTGACAAAACATTATTTAGGTCACGTTCGTGAGCCTGCTCATCCGGTGAAAAAATTAAAATGTCATCCATGTACGTATATATACACTCACACTCCCTAAATAGGTCGCCCATGAAACGTTGGAATGTGGCACCAGCATTACGCAAACCATATGGCATGTAGAAATATTCATACAGACCCCATGGGGTTATAACAGCAGTTTTTTCAATATCTTTAGGATGCATAGGAATTTGGTGGTATGCACGGATAAGATCAACTTTTGAATAACACCTCATACCAGACAATTTAGATGATACACTATGTATATGCGGTACAGGATACCTATCAGCTTTAGTTATAGAATTTAAGACTCTGTAGTCCCCACATGCCCTAAATTCGCCTGGTTTAGGCTTTGGAACTAAATGCAAGGGGGACGACCATGGTGACCTAGATGGACGGATCACACCTATTTTAAGTAAATTGTCAAACTCTTTACGTGCAGCTAAATATTTAACACCATGCAATTGCCTACACTTTGCAAATGTTGGTCTACCATCGCCAGTTTCTATATAGTGTTTAGCTTGGCAATTTGTTATTTTTTTACATTCAGAAAAAGGTGAAATTAAATTAGGATATTTACCAATAATACTATCAACAGTTACATTATTACAAAAATTTATATGAATTAAATCAGATTTATTTATGACGTTGCAAATAGTAGTAAAATTAGTTGTTTTGTCTATTAATTTACGTTCACTACAGTCAACATTCAAACCAAAATTTTGCAAAAAGTCTATACCTAATAATGCATGTGAAACCTTGGCGATCACCACTCTCCATCGGAAGGTGCGGCGCAGACCTGGCAGCGCGATGTCCACCGTAGACTCTCCGAGCACCTCCAGCGGCTGTTTGTTGGCTGCGAAGATTTGCACAGGCGTTGGGTCGATTTGTAAGCCGGCTGAGTATTCATGGGGAACTATGGTCACAGATGCGGCAGTGTCAACCAGCATCGTTAGTTTGCAGGTACCGATACGTGCGGCAACTTCAATGAATGGCGGGCTGGACGTTGCCACAGCAACCCGCTCACTTAGTTTTCCGAATTTTCACGAGCATTGGGTGCAGGGGAACTAGCACGTGAAGATGGCTGCATTTTTAGGCCGGTTTTTACTGGCCATTTACACCAGGGCTTGCAGGTGCGTGCGCGCTCGGCGAAAAATATGTGTGCCCGGCACACTGCGGGACGTTGGTTGTCATGGAATGGGCGTAGACCAAATGGCACTGAAGTGTTCGGGTTTGGGCGAGAGTTTCGATGGGGACTATGAGAATTTCGATGGGGACTATTGTTGCGATAAGCATTCGAGTTAGAATTTCCAGCAGTTGCAGACATAGCGTGATTTTGAGATTGGAAATGAGCGCAGAGTTCGTCGGCTAAGCCACCAAGTTGTGAAAGTGTTAGATTTTTTTGGCTGCCTAGCACTGGGGATATAGTCTGCGGCACAGCTTGTATAAACTTATGGCGGACTAGCTCGTCGTTGATGCCAACTTTAGAAGCGATGGATTGTAGTTCCTGCAAGTAGTAGGATGGTCTGCCGGTCATCTTTGTTGATGAAATTAGTTTGGCGAAGAGTTCCGGTTTAGTCTGTTCATGAATAGCGATAATTTCTTTTTTAAGGTCTGCAAAGTTTTTACTTTGGTGAAGGGTAGGGGGCAATTTGGCAACAAGTTCCGGTGGCAGAGCAGCGATCACGTGGTAGAATTTAGTTTCCTCTTTTGAAACTCTCTTCAGATGGAATTGGGCTTCTAGTATGGAAAACCACCCGTCCGCGGCAGTTTCCATAAACTGGGGCATTTTGATGGAGATGGCACTAGCTTCTTCCTCAACCATACTTGAAAATTATAGGGTCACCAATAAGGTGAGGAGAAACAAACACAGGATAATTTATATAGTATCTTCACTTAACGCTGCAGATTTCACAGGGCTATAATGTAGTTACTGGTTGCAGATGTCAAAGCACACGAAAAACATACACAATAAGAGAGAGGCCTATACAAATGTTTACCCTTCTTTCTTTCTTTCTTGTTCAACTTTTATGAGGGCTGTTGGTCTTCTGACTCATTTACCTCAAGTCCTGGAAAATAAAATAAAAGATTAGTACTTTTTAGCGGTGTAAGATTTTCATGCAGGGATGCATTTAGATTTAAGAAAACAAAAGAAAAAGGCCCACATATATATGTATACATAAACTTAAGTTATACTAGGAACAGTATAAGGTAAAATAAATGGTTAAAATAAACATAAATTGTGAAAAAAAATTAAAATAGCCATAGGATGTAAAGGGAGGATCGCCCCATCCTGGGAGCCTTCAAGATGGAGTGACCACTTAGGCAAAAACATGGGGATATACTAAAATTGAAATCTTGTTGCCAGCCCCACCTAAGAGCTACACCAAAACTAACTAAAACTAAGCGGCAGGTCTGACAAAAGAGAAAAAAGACAAAGGATACATCTCTCTGGCTAAGATTAAATGCAACTTTGTTGTTCGCAGAACTTCCCTTACAAAAGAATTCGTAAATATCGCATACATGAACTTAAAATTAAGATTAATGGGAAGGTCAAAGAACAAACAATATGCAGTAAATGTATTTGACTTTTTTTTAATTTTAGGAATATAAAATAAAAATTAAACAAGTGTAGAAAACATTCCCACAAAAAATATAACATATATATTTATATAAATTTACAAAAATAGTATCAATTAAATAAAGTTTCACATTGAAAAGATGATATTTCTTACAGTATTAAAATAATTAGAGTATATAAAGTTTCTTTATACAGTGTAGAAATTTAGCAGTAAGATTTATGATTTTCTTTTGTTTTATATCATCAAAGTCACCTCCTCCTAGGATATTTTTCAAGGTGAAGGGTACATTCAAATGTTTGAGATCTCTCTCAAAGAAGGATCTAAAAAAGGTATATCTGGGGCATGAGAAAAAGATATGCAAAATTGATTCAGGAACACCACATGGACATGCATCAGAGGAAGCAAGATTGAATCGATACCTATTTGAGTTAACATTACAGTGGCCTATGCGTAGTTTAGACATTACAGTCTCTACCACTCTGGACTTGTGATTGGACCAAGGCCAATAAGCAATCTTATTTCTAATTGTGAAAAGATGTTTACCTGTTTGGGACAATTGTATATTTTTTTTCCATTGGTCCTGCCAAATATCCAGAGCAGCCTGCTTAAGTTTTCTTACCTTAGCTTCCCTAGGTTCAAATGTCCTGTGAATATCTAATATATGAGCAGCTTTGGCAGATAAATCCGCTAACTCATTCCCCTCAATGCTCTTGTGGCCGGGGATGAATTGTAAACATACTGTTTTATTGGTTATTTGAGAAAAAATTGAATGAATTTGGAAAACAAGTTTATGGTAATTTTTAGGCACAATATTGCTAATCAATGACAGACTTGAAAGGGAGTCTGAGTAAATAACCACCTTGGACTCATATAACTCAGGGTTATCCTTGATATGCACGAGTGCGCTCTTAATGGCAAATAATTCACACTCCAGAATATTGAAAGAAGATGGAAGTCTGAAATTTCGCATCAAGGTAGAATTTGCAAATTTAAAAACAATTGATGAAGCACATGAAATGGATGGAATCGTGAATCTGGATCCATCAGTATAAATTTCAGTGAAATTAGAATAATTTTCAGATTGGATTTGTTTAAAAATTTGAATAGCCATTGAGTCAGTCAGTGAAGCCACTGGAAAAGGGGAGAAATTAGTAAATATAAATTTGCTTAGGTTGTACCATGGGGGAAGTGGAGATATCAAAGGGACACTGGATGATTGAATTTTAATAAAAGATTTATTTAACAGTGTGAGACCTCTGATACTGACAGGGGCCAACTGATTGTTATTAAAAAGTCTTCTTTGCTGAAGTGACTCAAGAAAGGCAATCTTTGGCTCTAAATGATTAGGCAGTTCACTAATTTTTAGACAAAATTTTTGTATCAATGTTTTCCTATGTAAAGAGAGGGGAGAAATGAAAGACTCCACCTCAAGTGATAAAATAGGGGAAGTTTTTTGTGCGCCTAAGATTAAACGTAGGCAACTATTTTGAATTTTGTCTAATTTACTTAGGTACTTATGGGCAGATACATCATAAAATATGCATCCATAATCAAGTCTGCTTCTAATTAAGGCTTTGAAAATTCTAGCAAGCATGATCCTATCAGCACCCCACTGTTTGGCTGAGAGAGTCTTAAGAATGTTTACCTTAGATACCAAGGAAACTTTTAGGTTTTCTATATGGTTTTTCCAGGTCAATTTAGGGGCATCAAGAGTCATACCCAAGAATCTATGATTGCTAACAAATTCAATAGGCTCATTGGAAAAATAAATATTGGGTTTAGTAATAAATCTTTTATTAGAGAATAACATAGCTTTTGTTTTATTCGGATTAATCTTTAATCCCCAACTGGCAGCCCAGGAAGATAATTCATTTATCTGATTTTGAATTTTTTGTTGGAGATCCAAAGTGGAATCAGAGGTTACGAAGAAAGTGATATCATCTGCATACTCCATGAAAGTAGAATCAGGAAGTTTAGGTAAGTCTGCAATCATGACATTAAATAATAAAGGTGATAATATTGAACCTTGTGGGACACCAGAAGAAATTTCATTTAGGTGAGAAAATTCACCATCTAAATATACCTTAAAGTTTCGGTTACTTAAAAATTCCCTTATCCATCTCAAGATACGACCCCTGATGCCAAATTGTTGGAGTTTGTAAAGTAGACCTGAGTGCCAAATCATATCAAAGGCTTTGGTCAGGTCTAGAAAGACTGCAATTAATGTTTGACCATTATTTAAAGACTGCCTAATAGCAGTGTCCAATCTAAATAACTGCTCATGGGTACCCAGTTTTTTTCTAAAACCACATTGTGAAAGACTAAAACAATTATTAGTCTCTAAATGAAAATACAACCTACGGCAAATTATCTTCTCCAGCAGCTTAGATAAACAAGATAATAACGAAATTGGTCTAAAAGATTCTGGGAGAGTTTCATCTTTTCCTGGCTTGGGTATGGGGATTATTAGAGCAGTTTTCCATGATTTAGGTATTAATGAAAGTTCAAAGGATCTATTAAATATATTAAGCAAAAATTCAAGATAAGAAGATGAAATGTTTTTGAGAAATTTATTATGGATCATATCCAAACCAGGAGAAGAGTCTCTAAGGGTTGAAATAGCACTTTGTAATTCATACATTGTAATGTAAGAATTGTACTCCTCAATATCCTCCTCTATAAGTGCTAGAGAAGTTGGAATGAGAAGGCTGCTGGAGAGATCAGAGTTACAAACATTGTTAAAATCCTTAGTATAAACAGAAGCAATTAAGTTTACTTTTTCAGAAGGATCAGAAATTAAGAGTCCCTCGTTATATAGCGGTGTATTAACTTTAGCCTTATATTTTCCAGAAAGAGATGAAATTTTTGACCATACAGATTTAGCAGTGGACTCTGAATTGATGCTGTTAATGAAATCTCTCCAGGCAGTTTGCTTGGCAGAGAAGACAACAGTGGCTGCATGTTTTTCTTTATTTTTATAATCATCAAAAGATGTATCTGAAGGATAACGTTTAAAAAATTTACGAGCTTTATACTTTTCATCAACTGCTCTCCGACAATCATCATTCCACCATGGTTTGGAAAATTTCAAATTAATAATAGAACTAGTTTGGCCTATTGTATTTTTAGAATGATTGATTAAGGTGTTTGTAAATAAATTAATATCTGTTTCAAGGTCAGAAGAAAAAGAAAGCGGTGGCAAAGATTTTTGCCAGTTATACCAATTTGCATCATCCAGCTTCCACTTAGGTCTTTTTTTACCATAAATTAAAGTAGGTTTAAAAGCAAGTTCAATATTTACAGGGCAGTGATCGCTGCCAAGATCTTCAGAAGCTAGATTTAATGAAGTTAAGTGAGCGAGCTCAGGAGAAACAAATGCTAAGTCTAGAGTGGAATAGGAATGATTGGATTCACAAAAATGAGTGGGGAGATCCAGGGGAGTAATGAGTTCTAGATTACACTCTGATATTGATTCAAAAAGGTTATTACCACATGAATTGTTAGGGTTTTTTGAATCCCATAAATTGTGATGTGCATTAAAGTCTCCACAAATAATGCAAGTAGGGGCTAATTGTTTGAAATAAAATAAAAATTCATTAGTAGAAGCAGCATAATTTGGATTATATATATTTAGTACATCAATAGATTTATGATTTGAAAAAATGGTAACACACTGACATTCCACAAGACCACCAGGAAAATGATTTAATTTTTTAACAATAAATGAAAGGTCATTTCTTATCAATGTGAGAAGGCCACCACCTCTATTACCCTCCCTATGATTAAAGATAGTTTTATAATTGATAAACTTTGGTTCACGGTCTTGCTTTAACCAAGTTTCAGTAATACAAGCTAGGTGAGGCCTACTGTTATAAATTTCACATTTAAATTCACTTAATTTGTTTGAAAGGCTTCTAGCATTCCATGAGAAAATAGTTAATTTAGGAATCACTTCTTAGGATTAGGCTTTGGAATTTTGCGGAATTTGCTGTCTGATTTGAATTTTTTCCCTAAATAAATCTGAAAACCATCCTTATCAAATTGAAAATTAGAATTAGAACTTTGCTGTTTGGGGGAAGCTATAGGAAAGTTAAATTTTGATTTATTCTGAGAATTTGTATTAGAATTGTCAGAATTGTTACATATTTGATTGAAAGGACGTTTAGTCACAGTGTTCACATTGGGTGTTTGCGAAGGTTCAGAATTAGAACTTGCTTGAGTAAAAGGGTCTTCAGGAGTGCTCAAGTCCTGAGCCATAATATTACATTTGAAAGTTGTATTGAAAATTTTGGTTATAAGTTCTTCAGGAGAAGAATTTTGAGACGGTTCCTTAAATAAAAGTTTAATAACTTTAGCTAAGCCTATAAGAATATCTTTTGAGGATATATCATTTGTTGCACTTTGACAATTACCTTGGCACTTAAAAGAATTTGCTTTGTCAGTATTATCTGTAGATTTATCGTTACTTTGGGGCTGGTTTGTAGACTCTAGTATAGGCTCAGTTCTACTGTGAGAAAGAGCACTGGAGCTACTAGAAATCTTAGGGATTGCACCAGACAAGTTGGATGGATTAACCTTGCTGGAAGTTTTGCTTTTTAATTTTTTAACCGCATCTCTGTAAGATATTTTTTCTAATGATCTTAGTCTTTCAATTTCCTTTGCCTCCTTAAATTTAGGGCAACCACCATAATTGGCTGCATGGTTTCCCTTGCAGTTTACACATATTATATTTTTAGAAATGGGAGAGATTTGCTTTTTAGGACAGTTCTTAAACTCATGATTTTCAAGGCAGACCAGACATCTTGGTTTGTACCTACAATGGGTGGCATTATGCCCAAAACCTTGGCAGCGATAGCACTGCCAGGGAGGGCTTACATATTCTTTGATTCTGAATCTTTGATAACCAAGATAAAGTGTTTGTGGAAGAGAGGTTGAATTAAAAGAAATTTTGAAATAAACAGTTTTAGCAGAGTTTTTGCCTTTGGACAACCTAATAACATTTAGGACATCTTTATTTTGTTCCTTAATGCTAGCACAAACTTCTTCGTCATCGGCATCTAGGGCAATTGGACCAATTACACCCTGGAATATTACTCTATTATTAGGCAGTCTGCATTTTATTTTATGGCCACATAAGTCAGTTAAGGCTAATACTTCTTTGAGGAGGTCGTCCTGACTCCTCTCAACATCTACAATAAGTAAGTTCCTAGATATGTTTTTCCTGACAGTTTTGATTCCTAAATTCTTAAATTTGGATTGGTTCAGGCATTTAGCGATTCTTAGATCATTATTAAAAAAATTTAAAATTTCATCACGTGATGAGTAGTCTGGTTGAATTAAAATAGTTGTTGGAGTATCTACCAAGACAGGGTCAGAGGAAATAGGTTCCATATTGGTCTCATTACAATTTTGAATGTGAGCAGTATTACTAAAATTGAGATTGGGATTTGAAATAGGGGACAAATTAAATGAGTTATCATAACTCTCACAAATATTTACTTGAAGGGAAGTATTTGCTGTGGAAGCCACGATACCAGATAGCGGGATGATTGACTCATCAGAGACATCACCTTCCATTGTAAAAGTAGGTGAATCACCCACTTGGCTAACGGTGAATCACCCACTCGACTAACAATGGCGAAAGTTACAAATGGTAAATAGCTAACTAAAAAAATATATCAAGAAATAAACTATATTGACTTACCCGTAAGATGAAACAACTAATAAATACTTATAAATGTACTTCTACACAAGGAATAAAGATTACCTACGCACAGCAGCCACTCTCTCCAAAAGGGTTTTGAACCAGGAAAACACCTATTCGCTCATACTAGTATTAACACCTTCGATGCGCGTAGACAGTTCTTCGTGGTTCCATGGGGAACATTGGCATTCTTTGGAGTGTTTTTTTTTTCGTGCCATTTATCGATGCTGAAATATTTAAGTTACTTCAACCAACTTAATTTTATGGCAGCTTTCTAAAATTAGCAACTTAAATCATGAATTAGGGTATCGCAATTAGGGTAAAATGGTAAAATTTTCTCCAATGATTTTATTTTTATTTCGTTGTGTTCTGGGTTTTCCATTGGTTGCACTCCCAGAATTCGCCCTGATCGTGGATCCACTAGCATAAACCCCCCGGATTCATGACAGGAACTTTGAGTACCCTTCCTGGGTCGCCCACGTTTTTTTCTTTCGATTTAAACGCATTACTTTCTCTATACTTTTTAATCGACTATCTGCTGATATTTCTGTTACTTACTCAGGATTTATGGGTACAAAATCTTAAGAATGAACTTTTTCCTCGTATTTTTTTTAAATCACTATCACTTATTTATCTCCAATTCTCAAATGTCAGGAATCCGCATGAGTCGTACAGAAAGAAAATCCATTGATAGGTCATAATCCTTATGTCCCTCACTGTCAGGTAATTAGTACATTAGTTCAAAAACATCAAAGCGGTAGTAGGCAATAAGTTTTTTTAAAGAGACTTAAGCATTATTCTCAAATTCAAAAATAGTTAATACTAAACAATGATCTATTTCCTTACACTACATTATAAATTGTGTACAACCACAGAATCTTATGCTTTGGTAAGAGTTAGAAAACAAATAGTTGACAAACAAATAATTGGTGTTCACATATTGCTTTTGTCTCTCCCCACAGTACCTGCCTCTGCCTAACATGACTGCGCCCACCAACTCCTCCAAAGCCGCCTATGGCACAGTACAGGTGAGTGTTGACAATTTTTGCCAGCTTTATTTCTTTGTGTACGATATCATAATCTTAAAAGTAAAGGACTTTAAATTTGTACAGGAAGTAGCAAATTTTATAATCCTTAGAATCGCGATTTTTATTTTTTGTTTCTTTAGTTATTT
>JBAGKJ010200019.1:0-11957 GCA_037179465.1 Phronima sedentaria | reverse complement strand
CCCCAACCCCCGGAGGGTATTTTTTTTAAACTAGTTAAATGAGAGGGACGAGTTTTTTTAAGCATTTAGGCTTTGTAATAGAGGTATAGGTGAGCTGGCAGCATCTTAAAATCTGGCACACAGCGTAGCCTAGAAATATAAAATTTTATAAACTATAAATAAAAGTTTATAAACTTTTATAAACTAGAAATAAAAGTGCAATAAATAAAAACTGAAAAAAAAATAAAACAAATAAAAATGTGCGAATAATTTCTGATTTTTTATACCGTGCAATGCTATTTTTTTATTATTTTTAAAGGTAAATTTTCACGTTGGCCGATGTGCCAACCCTTATCTAGGATTCTTTTTTTTATTTAAACTTATATGAATACCTGCAAAAGTAGACTTATTTAAAGCCTGCCTAACTTGTTTCAGGTTGGTGGATTTTCTAAGCAACCGCAGACGTAAAGTCGTTAGTATTTATTTTCTTTTTTTTTTGTTTTCGTTATGGCGAACTTCAGAAAAACTCCGAACCCTCCCATTTGTGCATTTGCGTTTAGCGATGTCATCAAGGATGATAAATTCCTTGATAGTTATTCTGCAATTTGCAAACAATGTTCTACCCGTATAAAATTTTCAAACAAAAGCTCCTCGAATTTATTGAAACATGTAGAGAAGAAACATAAATTTTTATTTAAACAATTTTTAGCGTGGAAAATAAATAAAAATACTGTAAAGAAATCTTTTGACAACAAAATTAAAGACCCTCAACCAAAAAATTTGAAAATAGATTTATCTCAAAAAAAAATTGCTGACGAGACTGTAATATATTTTAAAGATACCCCAGTTAAAAATCCAAATTGTAAATCAATGTTTAAATGTTCTCCACAAAAATCTATTCAAGTTATAAATCATTTTCCACAGCCCAAAGATATTTGTGAGGACCCAATAGTAATTAACGCTGTACAAATTGGGGATGAACTTTTGGAGTCTGACAACAAAAATAAGACTATCTTGACTCCTCAAAATAAATTTGAAACACCGGTCCAAATTTCTGCTTCAAACTCTTTGTTACTAAATACCTTTAATGATACACCTTGTCAAAGTTTATCTAAGTTCAATGAGATTAGTCAACCATGCGGCGAAACAAATGAAAATTATTTTGAAAATAAAGCTGCTGGTAAATTAGAAGTTGAAGAGTCTGTCGATGAGGTTGGGTTCTCAGAAAATTGTGCGCAAAAAGAATATGCAGATAAAGGTGTTCAAATTAATTCTTCTTTTAGGAAATTTAATTCAGTTGTAGTGTGTAACACTTGCACAGTTATCAAACATTTGTCCCAAAATGCGAAACAAAATATTAAATCATGTGCTGATAATTGTCCACATAAATCTCAAAATTGTTGTTGCATCCAACTCGCGAATGAGCTATCATCTAGTTATATTGATCCCGAAATAAATAGCAGAGAACTGGATAGTGCTTTAAGTGATGTAGACTCTAATTTTTTTATAAAATTATGTAAAGATGGTGAAAAAAAATATTACTGTCAGATTTGTGTGACGCATGCACCAACTTTGAAAAACATGTTCATAAACGGTTGCAGTCCTCCTACTAGCCGTGTAAAAGATTACAAATCCAAACACTTGAAGTCCGATACTCATAAACATGCTGTAGAAAATCAAGCAAACTCTGACCGACAAAAGATAAATGCGGGGAAACCAACAAATATAGATATTCAAACCGCAACTGAGAATGCCATGGTAGCTGGAATGTTTATGGCTTCACACGCTTTGCCTTTTCGTCTTTACCCGTACCTTTGTTTATTTTTAGATCTTATTTCTCCCAGTGATAATTGTCATCCTTTAGGTAATGTACACCAAACACACACAGCCATTAAATTGGTACACAAAGCCAATTGCAAAACAATAGAAGAAAATCTCAAACTTGAATTAAGTGGGACATTGGACGCTACAAAAGCCATTAGCAAAATATGTATTAGTGCAGATAAAGGTACGGCTCCTAAAGACGTTACTAGACAAGCAGTTGTAGCTACATACATTGCAGACAATGGTATGCCAACTGAAAAATTGCTAGGTGTTCCTCAAATAAAAAGGGGTGACGCTCAGGCTACAGCTGAAAATGTAAAGTCAACTATCCAAAAATTTTCGGATCCGAAGTATGTTATGTTTGTAGCCACAGATGCTGCTTCTGTTTATACGGGTAGCCGCACTGGCATGGTAGAGCGGTTCAAAACCGATAATGATTTTGGCACTATAAATTATCTTCCAGATTTTTGTCATAAAAATGAAAATTTAATGAAAAGTTGTATGCCTCCTTGGGTACAAAATGTTCTGGAAACAACAAAACTTATAGGTTCATTTGTTAACGAACACTCGACGGTAAAACAACAAATGTATGACCAACTTAATGTTTTAGATGATCTAACATTTGTTGTCATACCCAATCAGTGTGAAACTCGTTTCGCGCAGTATTTGCACTGTCATGTTAGCGCAATTTTGAAAAATATAAAAATTCTGAATTTAGCACTTCCATCCCTGGAGCTAAATAATTACCTTCATGACAAATGTAATTTTGTGTTAAGACATGTCTGCAGCAGATCTTTCATCGCAAAGCTCATTATTATTAGAGACATATATAAAAAAATTTCAGAATTGGAGAAGACTGCTCAATCTGAGAGTTTTGGTCCGTTTGATTTTGTGAGCGTAGTTCAAAATTTCAAGGACTATTTGACATATTTTAATATCCCTTCGGAGGTATTTGATGTTTTACATTGTGGGAAATATCAAAATTATGATATTCCAGAAAGTTATTTATTAAAAACAAGAGATGAGTCAAACATTCTACATAGTTGTGGGGCATGCAACACCAACGATCTCCAAAATTTGGTTTATGACTGGAATCGTGTTATTTTGTCTAATTTCGAAACTTATCTTACAATTCCAAACATAATTTCTGAAGCAGTAAACTGCTTTAATTTCGACGGTGAAAAATATTTTGACGATGAACTTTGTTGTCAATCAGTAAAAAACATTTTTGAACTAACTGACCTAAATTTTAAACTTTGTTCCAAAGATTGTGAAGGCGTACAAAAATGTAGTTGTTTAGGCAAAGAATATTCTATTTTCATAAATCATTTCAATCAACATTTTATTAGATTAAGTGACTGTAAATTGCAGCAAAAATTTGATAATAAGTGTAATGTAACGTATGCGGAGGCATTTTCTTCTTATTTGAAGAAGGATGGATTTCATTGTGACATTGACTGTGTTAATATTATGCGTCTTTTAGAAATTTTGGCTCTTATGAAACCTTCGCAATCTGGTACCGAAAGAATAATGTCTTTTGTTGCAAAGACAGTCAGAAACCGATTTGAATCAAAAATACAAAGCCAGTGTCATGAAGATAGTTTAGATTCTGTTGAAATGGAAGTCTTTTTGCATGTTAATGGGAATATGGTTAACATTGACAGAGTAAAATCTCGGCAAAATTTTTTATCAGATAACCATGTTCCGATGATGAAATCGACAAAACCATTGCAAAATAGAAGTAGCACAATCTGTACTTTGAAACAGGAATTGAGTTCTCGTACTCGTGTTCCACGTAACATAAAGCGCGTTGATAACGCCAACCAAAAAGTATCTAGTAAGACTAAAATAAAACCGTTGGAATCTTTTTTGATTAAAGATCAATTGAATATACCCAAATATTGTGTCCAACCGAAGCCATGTCTTGAAAAAGTTTCTAATGTGACTGCTGTTGTACCAAAATATACTGTGAATCATATGGACGATAAGCCCATAGAAGATATTGCTCCTCAGGTAATTAAAACCTCTTCATTTCGTTTATTGAAAAATAATAACGTTAATTATTCTGAATGTAAATCAAGGATCAAGTCTAAATTGCAAAGTTTCACTTATACAAAAAATGAATTGGATTCACCTGTTCTTATAGCCAAGGATAACGAATCAATTTCCAATAATCCGAGTTTATTACCCACAGGGAGCAATATCACAGGAGATGTTATGGTTTCAATTGCTTCTGTAGATGACCTTGAGTCTTATTTAAATAATTCTAATGCACCTGTTTTTAACGTTAGTAACATAAGTGAGAATAAAGAACTACTTAATCCCACACATACAAGTAATATTGGTGATTTATCGGATGTTAAATTCGCCAATGCAATTGAAAAAAATCACAGCCTCCAAACTTGTATCAAACGACCTTTAGCCGATGAAAAAATGGTTGAAAATAATAAAAAAATTAAATTAATTAAACCTTCTCTCATAAAACCTACAGAGTTTTATTGCTATTGTTACGACAGTTCAGATTTAAATCCAAATACGTTCATTGGCTGCGAAAACAGCCATGATTGTATTTCAAGGTTATCAAGATTAGAGGTGGATCAAGTGGGAGGAGGTGATTGGTTTCATAAAAAATGTGTGGGATTAAAAATGACGACAACTGACATAAAAGTAAAAATGTGGTATTGCCCTGAATGCTTGTCACATACTAGGCGATCTCTTGAATATTTTCCAAACTCTTTGAAACTTCTGAACGATTCACTTAAAAAAGACAACATGAAAGTAGTCCAAGTCATAGGAGATGGTAATTGCGTTTTCAGGGCATTATCTACAGTAATTTATGGTGACGATACAAAGCATTTCGTAATTAGACAAAAAATATGCAAATTACTTATTGATATTACAAAAGATGAATCTTATGACCATATGTGGGAAAATGAATTTTGGAATAATTCATCTCAACTTCGTTCAGTTGATAATATCTCTAATCTTATTTACATGATTGTAAATTTATTTTTAGATGATAGGATCAAATCTAATTCCAAATTACGTTTGAAACAATCAGTTCAAGACCATGCACGTTTTATGCAAATACCCGCACTTCCTAATCATGATTCAGCCACAACTTTTAAAAAATATGGCGGTAGTCTAGAATTTCAGGCGTTTGCGTGCCTGTTTGATATAAATGTATGGGTGCTTCAAACTGACAAGGAAGGTCACTATAGGTGGCAATTGAACAATGTACCCAAACAGGTATCCTACAATACAAACTTAGAAAATACGAAATTTGTAACATTGTTAAGCCATTATCATGGGCCTAACAGTGTAAGAAACCATTTCGACCCCATAATTGCAATAGGAGATCGTAATATTCCTAGTGAGAAATGTAGATACTACATGGGTATGAAGGATGAAAAATGCTCTAAAACTGACATAATAGAAATTTAAACTTTTCTAATTGAAAATTGCCTAATTTGATCATAATGTAGGTTTTTTACATTTCTTCGTATGAGACCATAATTTTTTGCTACTTTTACCTACAATTCACCATATAGCTATTTATTCCAGAAATTTTGGTTATGTAAAATATTGGCAGATTTTAAGTGTGTTAATTTTTTTATAAAAAGGATGGATAGATTTTTTTTGTTCAATGAATCTGTCTTGGGCTTTATTAATTTTTTTTTTAATTTTTAAACATTTTAAAAATAAAATTCCTGTAGTCTTAATAATTTAATAATTTTAAATGTATATTAAATTGTAAATAATTTAACCGATCATTCGTCTTAGTTACTATTTTTATTTTGTTTGTGTGCTTTACATTTTGTTTAGATATAGAGGAACGTTTTATTTGCCCCAAATGCGCAATTTTCTTTAGGCATTAATTTTGGTGTGTAGAGGTTGGCTTACATTTGAATTAAACTGATGTGGTTTAGATATTTGTAAAAATTCAAAGAATTCAGGCTTACAATAAATTTTCCATACAATCATCAGATCATATACAAAATTTATGAATCCTAGTTAAATTTGCTTAATTTCTTCTTTCAATCACAAAATAGTATGCGGCTTAGAAAAGCCCCAAAAAACATGACTCATTTCTTTACCATAGATGCCAGTTGAAGAAAAATTTTCCGGTGCGGTGGTGGGTCACAGCTTCGTCCGGAATTACGCCCGAGCCATCGCCCCCGACGACGGAGTTGGAGCCCTAAAATTATCTAAGTATTCCAAAAACATAAATTTTCTTGGTAGCTCGGGCGCACAAATTGATGAAATTTTTCATAAACTTGTCCCGGTGGCCCTTGGCAAAAACATTGATTATTTAATCTTAGATGTAGGAACTAACGATTTAGTAAACGGGCGTGGTGGTCAAGAATTAGGTAAAGACCTAATAGATAGATGTCTTCAAATTTTAGGCGACCACAAAAATAGAGTGAAAGTTGTAGTAATTCTACTGATTACTCCTAGGGATAGAGCTCTTCGTGGCTTAAGTAAGGAGTGTTTTGAGGTTGAAAGAAATGCATTTAATGCATTCATTAGGGCTGAGACTAAAGTCTGGCTAAATTTAATTTATAGCCAAACCTCCTGTGTAAATTCATCCGATACGGTAGGATGGAGCAATGACGGCATTCACCCCAACACCCCCTATGGTGTAAGCCGATACTCCAAGTGCCTAAAAAAAGCCGCTATGAATGCTGGGAAAATTTTAGACATGCTAAATGCGTAGGGGAAGTAGTTTTATTAATGTTTAAATAAAGGTTAAATGGGGAGTTTGATCGAATGGGTGGCTGTGTCCATTTTTTTTCTGTATTACAACACTTTTATATTGATAAAATTTTTTATTATTTGTTTAAATATTTGAAATATCAAAATGTTATAAAATTTGCCAGATTTCGCACTGCACCATTAAATTTCCCACTTAACCATAGCGTTTATTTATCCATTATTAAAAAAATATAAACTGCATCCATTGAATGGGATTCGCACATAGGTAGGGCTCACATGATTAATTTTTCATATAATGAATTATCTTGTCGTGTCACGCATAGTGATGGACAGTGTTCTTCATTTTATGTAAATAAATCTGTACTCATAAAATTTAAATTTTGTATTTGTTTTATAAAAAAACCCATTTCATAATTATTCAATTTGCATTGTTTGTTGCTTGTGCCAAATTAATCATTGCTGTTATATTCTACTTTTTAAAACAAATATTCCCTGTGCAGGTACATAACAGCGGTAGACCAGGTTAATTTGTTTAGAATTGAGTTAAGGTTTAGAAGAAAGTATCGTTATAATGAATTTAGCTCTGTAATAAACTGGATCAATTAAAAAATCGTAAATTTAAATGTGGGTAATCTTTTAAATGTGTGGTAGAGTAATAAACTTTTGACTGCATTTAAGTATTTTCTCTGTGGGTTAATCATTTAACAATTATTGGGTTCCATTGAAAATTTTATAAATTATTGAGCTAACTTCAATTAATGATACGCTCTGCTAAACTTTACCTTGATTCTTTCTTGATGTTAAATTTGATTAGTTTACATATGGGCGCATATTAAATATAATTTGTTGTTGGTCTAACGCTTTTGAAAAGGAAAGGGCTTCTATTGACCATAATTTCTTGGTCCCAAAAATTATGGCTAATAGAAATTAGAACTTGAAGAAACGTTGAATTTGCAACAAATTATGTTTAATAGTGGCTTATATGAAAATCACTCATGTTTTTCTGTCAAAATCTGGTCTTTTGGGATTAATTTTTTAATTGAACCAATAAGCTTCAAGATCTAATTTTATTTTTTCTCTTCTATCTTTACTACCAGCCAAAAGCTGGTGATAATGGTAGGGTAGCAAATATAAAAACTTAGGTAATTGAAGCTTCTTTAGTTCAATTATTTAGTTTGCATAGGGGAAGGGACTCCGCCCACTATAATCAAAACCCCCTATGTTTTATCCACGCTGTAAGACATAGACTAGTAATGACATCACAACTAAATTTATTGGTATTAAGCTATATTAATTTTTGTGAAGGCATGTATCTTCTTATAAATAATAATCCAACTGCAATCATAATTATTTCAAAGCAAAAGCCTGTTTTTTAAAATAGATTTAAAATTTAATATTAAACCTATAAATGAACGCTTTGTATATATATTTTTTGTTTTAAAAATTTTAAAGCATTTTTTAGCTGTGTCATCTGCTGGGGTTAAGAATATGCCAGGTATCCCAAAGTATTTAAAAAATTAAGAACTACAAACATAGTTTGCATAAATATATGTTTTCCATCTTTTAAAAATACATTTATTTATTTGTGATGTTATTTATAGAGTCTATGCAAGTGGGCGGAGAGCTATTCTTGAAAACTACGTTTACCTGTTTTCTAAAATTTCAATTGAAATTATATTTATAGAAGTTGAAACATATTTACTTTAGATAAATATTTAGATCTACTTTTTTGATATATAAATGTTACAGGTAAACGTAGTTTCATTTAAAATGCTCGTTAAAAGTCCACATATGATTTTTTTTTGTGTTAACTACAGCATTCTGCAGCCTGAATATAAAATTGTTCCACTAAAAAAATGTTGAACAAAAGTTAAAAGTGAATATTTCAGTGTCTAAAGATTAGGTAGTTTGAGTATGATCTGCATAATTCTTTCTCTAAGTACAATATGGCAGAAAAGGAGAATTTAGCTGTATCTTACATTTGCTTTTAAAATTACATTTTCTAATTTGGTTGTACTCCATAGGTGGACACAAATTCCAAAAACTGTCTGAGCAGGATCAATGGCAGGCAACAGGTGGCTCAGGATAATTAAGGACCTACGCTGGGGCGCCCAAGACCAAGGTATATACACTAACGGGGTAATTCGCACGCTATAAACGTAAAATAAGTGACACTGACTTTGACACTCGGCCTAGTCTGTGACTTACAATCATAATCTGTTGCAATGTTGATATCAAGAACATGTGCGATGAAACTCTTTAAACTGTATTTAAATGACTAGCTATTTATTAATGGTTTTACACTTTTTCCTATTTACATTCAGTTTAGAGCACATTTCAAACACTAAAAGAGTCCAACCACCTCCTAAAAATATATACAGACTTAGGACCATTGTGGCACTATTTATGTAAACAATAACATCGATCGGTTGTTTGAAAATTCATTGAAGCATTGATTAAATGTTACCACTAGATATTAAATACTTGAACAAAACACTTAAAATAGTGTTTTTACTAAGTGGGAAGTATAATGCCTAGTCCAAACACTAAAAGAGTCCGCCCACGTCCTAAGAATCTATACAGGCTTAGCGCCATAGTGGCACTATTTATGTAAACAATAACATCGATCGACTGTTTCAAAACTCCATTGTACAACTGCATTAATGTTCCATTATACATTCTACCATGGCCTACTTAAGTATACAGCCCGATTATCTGCCTTGAGTCTGGATAAATAGAAGGCCAATGTTAGTAATTTATAATGGGATTTATAACTAATCGGCCTTTCATTTTAAAACACTTAGGTAAACAGGATACCATTCATCTTTGGTAACAACGTTTCTCAGGTTCATCGAAGGAAAAAATGTTTTGAGTTTTAAAATTTTGTGAAAAGGGCTCCCATTTTCAACTTTTCAAAAATTAATGGAATTCCAGAAGTAAATGGTGACCATTTTATGTCCATTTTCTTATGGAATTCCATTATTTTTTCAAAGTGTGAAAATGAGTCCTTTTAGATAAAATTTAAAAACTCAAAATATTTTTTCCTTGGATGAACCTGAGAAACGTTAGTACCCAATATGAATGGTATCCTGTTTACCTAAATGTGTTAAAATGAAAGGCCGATTTGTTACATATCCCATAAGAAATTACGATTATTGGCCTTCTATTTTTCTGGACTCAATGCAGATAAGCAGGCCGTATACTTAAGTAGGGCATGATTCTACTTAGTTAAAACACTATTTTAACATTGAATCAATGCTTCAATGCACTTTTGAAACAGCTGATCGATGTTATTGTTCACATAAATATTACCACTAACGCGTTGAGCCTGTATAGATTCTTAGGAGGTGGGCGGACTCTTTTAGTGTTTGGACTGTGGTATTATGGTCTATTTACACTATCGTGTTCGGCGAAACCCGAACATAGAATCCTGACCGCTGATTGGCTCAAACACATGTTCTGTGTTCGTGAAATCAGAACATGTTCTGAGTTCAGGATTTCTTATTCTTCACAAAGGAAAAAATGTTTTTGCCCACATTTTTGAAATGGTGTATCAGATATTGCCGTGCTTTATTATTTTGAACCTCTGTGATCCTAACAAAGAAATGAAGGGTTGTTTATTTTTTTTAATAGTGGATATCCGAATTAATTCAAATTTATATTATTACCTCTTTGACAGTTAAAACGATGCAATGTTGTGTTCGGGTTTCGCCGAACACGATAGTGTAAATAGACCCTAAGCCAGTAACTATAAATGTTGTGATTGAATATTACAATAGACGATACGTACCTAGGTACCTAAACGGTATATACACTACCCCGTAAAGTAACAATACATTTCGCCTATAAATCTAAGGTTTGTTTATCCGATATCTTATGGAAAAAACAAACCTAAGATATAGGTACGCCCCACATAGGCGTACTTCGGGGGGCGGGTGACGGGCTCGTGACTTCTTCCCCCCCCCCTTTTGGTCCGAACTTGGTTCTGTCCTAGAGAGCGACTACCCTCACTTTTGTGATTTTTTTCAAATAGTCTCAAAATGCGCCAAAACATGTAAAATCATGTTTCCAATGAAAAAAAAAATCCCTTTATAGTGACGATAAAAAAACAGAAAAATTTTAGACCAAAATTTCCGAAATTTTTCATTTTTCCGATTTTTGACTCCACTTTTTTTCAAAGTACGCAACTCAGCGAGCTCAAAATTCACATACTTTTAGCGTGTTTTCCATATTTTCACGTGCCGTTGTCAGTTTTTAGATATCTGTTCTGGTTTTCGAGATATTGACCATCAAAGTTGCCTATTTCGCACATATACGCACCGGTCACATGCACTGTGTAACGATGAACAACCTGTACCACACACTGTGATGGGCTCGGGGGTTCTAATCTTTCAGAACTCGAGCGAGCGAGGGCGCATACCATGCGAGCGCACACATGCACCAACCTACATAGTTACTGTGCATGGGCTCGGAGGATTTAATCCTTCAGTACCCGAGCGAGCGAGGGCGCATACCATGCACTCACCGGTCATAACTAGAAAACTAAGGCAGATATCAAAAAAAGAACAAGACACGTTGTTCTACTCATCAAACGGATTCAGTATGCCAAATTTGGGCTCAGTCCCAATCGAGGAAAATGGACCCCCAAAAGTGTGCAAAACCCCTGACGCCTTTAATATTGATCGGAGAGCTATGAAAATTGTTCCCATATCGTATTTTTCCACGAGATTTACAATGGTGCCCATGGTTTTTCGATCCGACCACGCGTTAAGGGGGGTGGGGTGCGCCGCCCCAAAGTCCAAAATGGAAAAAATTGAAAATCTATTTTCTCCAAAACTATTTGTGGTAACGCGATGCGACTTGCACCATAATTTTTGTTGATTTTTTTTTGGCTATTTTTTGGTTACTCTTTAAAAAAAACTTAATATTTTTTTCTTCAATTTTTTTAAATGGTCTAAAATGACTCCAGAACCTCCAAAACATCGATAAAAATGGTTTTAGACCTCAACTGGTGATTCACCGGTCATATGAACCAACCTGTATAGTTATCGTGCATAGGCTTGGAGCACTTAATCCTTCAGAACCCGATTGAGCGCAGTGAGTGAGGGCGCATACCATGCACTCACTGATCACATGCACCAACCTATATTACTGTGCATAGGCTCGGAGGATTTAATCCTTCAGAACTCGAGCGAACGAGGGCGCATACCATGCACTCATCGGTCACATGCACCAACCTGTATAGTTACTGTGCATAGGCTCGAAGGATTTAATCCTTCAGAACCCTAGCGAGCGAGGGTTCACACCATGCACTCACCGGTCATATTTAGAGGTTCTGGAGTCATTTTAGACCATTTTGGAAAGAAAATTTAAATTGTTTTATTAAGTATTTGTTTTTGAGAAAGTATATTTTTAAATTTTGGATTTTTAGGGCGTCG
>JBAGKJ010188908.1:0-11975 GCA_037179465.1 Phronima sedentaria | reverse complement strand
TGGTAGTTTTTTAATGTTTTTTTCTTGTAACTAAAACAGATCACAAAAATATTCAATTACTCTGAAGTTTGAAGCCAAAAGGTAATGCAAAAATGCAAAAAAAAAAAAAATTGCACATAAATGATTTTTTATTTAGTAAATACAAAGTAATTGTAATAAATATAGAGTGAATGTGGTAGGTTTTTTTTATTCCCACTCTTGTAAAAAAAACATTACAAAAATATTCAGGAGTTCTGAAGTTACAGGCTAAAGCTAATTCAAAAATTCAAAAAGTCTTGTTTTAGAAAATGGTTGTCATTTGGAAACTGTTGAAGATATTAATTTCTAATCTTGATACGACAATTTTAAAGAGTGCTTCTAAGCTGTCCTGAATTTTTAAACTTCCATCATACATATTTCCAGAGATATAAGCCGTCAATGAGCATCATGGTCGCCCAAGTGGGTCGGGTCGGACTGGTTCACATCAGAAACGGATTTGTAATGGAAAAAGAAGTATTTCTGTCTTTTAGGAATAATTGGATGATCATTTTGAATATTTTAAAGCGTTTGTTTCGAAATCCCATATACATGTAGAAGGAGCTCCCTGCGCGTGGCTTTGCTCTCAATCATATTTGAAATTTCCATAAATTAAATTTACCTATTTTTGCTACCCAAAGCTTTTATAGGCGTATAAAAGTGTTTGGCCCATTTCAAATATACGACTCTTTTCCTTAACCTCAGTATACGACTGCATTTCTACCTAAATATACGACTCCGTTTTTGTTTAACCCAAGTATGCGACTCTTCGCAAAAATAAGGCTATATTGAATAACCTAAGTATACGACTCCGTTCATATTCAAATATAAGACTCCCTTTTTGATTAACACAAATATACAACACTTTCTAACAAATGTATATGTTGCCATTTTGCGTCATATGCACCAACCGCCATAGTTCCTGAGCATAGGCGCAAAGATCCAATAGTTCATATGCACCAACCTGTATATTTACTGTGCATAGGTTGCGAGAATTTAATCCTTCAGAACCGGGCGAGCGCAGCGATCGAGACGCATACCATTCACTCACCGGTCATATGCAACAACCGCTATAGTTCCTGAGTATATGTTGCGCTGATTTAATCATTCAAAACCAAGCAAGCGAGGTGCATACCATGCACTCACCGGTCAGCACTAGACCGGTGAGTGCATGTTATGCGCCTCACTCGCTCGGTTTTGAACGATTAAATTAGCGCAACCTATGCTCAGGGACTATAGCGGTTGGTGCATACTACCGGTGAATGCATGGTATACGCCTCGCTCGCTCAGTTCTGAATTATTGGATCTTAGCACATATGTCCAAGAACTGTGGCGGTTGGCGCATATGACCGGTGAGTGCATGATACGCACCTCGCTCGCATATCACAGCCCCCCCCCCCCTCTTGGTGCGCTTCGCACACTGAAACTTTTCTAGTTGTCGTAAAGTTCCGAAATTCGATACACAGAAACTTCATTAAAAAATTCCTCAACTCTCTTCACAATCGATTCGTGAAAAAAAAATTAAAGAGAAAAATAGTTTAGAACACGTTTCAGATAATTTACAATCGTTTTTTTAATTACATATGCACCCACCGGCATAGTTCCTGAGAATATGTTGTGTTTATATAATAATACAAAATTTGTTTGAGAGCGACCAAGGCGCGAGGAAAACCCACCGTCATAGTCCTTTAGCAATGGTTGCATTTATTTAATAATTCAAAAGCTAGCGGGCCACAGGTTCGCGAGACACCCATGAACTCACAGACATACGTAGCCACCGCCATATTGCCTGAGCATAGGTTGCGATGATTTAAACGTTCAGAACCAAGCGAGCGAGGAGCATACCCTGCACCCACCTGAGATATGCACCCGACATATTGCCTGAGCATAAGTTGCGATGATTTAAACGTTCAGAACCAAGAGAGCGGGGAGCATACCCTGCATCCACCTGAGATATGCACATGATGGGAGTAAAAAAATAAAACATTTTTATATATCCAATTTTTTTTTTCATCGAAAAAAATCGATTGGAAATCATCTGAAATGTGTTCTAAACAAAAACAAATTATATAAATAAAACAATAAAAGTTATTACATTTTGCAAAGTAGAATTGAATAACTTTGAGTTTCAGTGTACCAAATATTAGAACTCTATGGCGTGGCGTCGACCCCATCCTCTCCCCGACAGTGGGGAAAGGATCCTCACGCCTACTCCGGCGGCCGCCCCAAGGCCCCCCGCCACTCAGCGACAAGCCCCCCAGCTCCCACCGGGTTCTCCCAGAGGTCTTTCGGGGTCAGGGTGGTTGGTATCACTGGACAGTTGAAAAGGTGCTGCGTGTCATGACTCCGATGTTGACAGAGTGGGCAGCTTGCTGTCGGGTGGGCTTCTGGGTTTATTTTATTTAGGTAGGACATCAGTAGTGGAGATTTATTTGATCGTAGCTGGGCCATGGTCCTTCTCGTGCTGTGGTCGAGGTCTGCTTCGGAACCATGGATATTGGGAGCTGCGAGGTTGAGGACTTTATTATGGGGCAGGCTGTTGATGTGATTCTCCACTATTTGCGTGTGGATCTCCTTCAGGTTGCGCTTGATGTTCTCGGCTGTGGAGTCCTCAGGTGCAGAGTCCAGGTTTGTAGTATAGCCGTCGTTATTGAAAACGGTCTGCTTCTTGAGTCTGGGTGTCGGTGGTGACAGCGCCAGTGCGTGCAGAGTGTGGTTGGGGTGCTGAGCCTGTTGTCTCAGTTGCGATGAATGCAGCTTTAGGTGGGAGGTAACTGGGAGTATCTTGGTTTCTTGGTGGAGGTGTGCCATGTTTGTGTCCATGGTGCAACCTGTTATGGTTCTCAATGCGCTGTTTTGGACCGTTTGAAGTTTTGCTATATTTGTGTTGGATGCTATTGGAGCCCATATGGTATTGGCGTATTCTAGTACTGGTCTGGTGATGGTCTTGAACGTGGTGATGAGTGTCTCCTTGGTCTTGCCCCAGTGGGTGGTAGTTAAAGCTTTCATTAGGTTCACGGTTTTTGCTGCTTTCTTCTGGGTTTCCTGGATATGGGTGGAGTAGGTGAGCTTCGGATCCAGTGTGAGTCCTAGAATTTTAGGGTTTCTCACTGTTGGAAGGGTTACATTGTTAATCTTGAGATTGAGCGTGGTGCTGTACTGAGCAGGGTCCGGAGTGAAGAGGGTTGCAGTTGTTTTTGAGGCATTAAGAGAAAGCTGGTTTAGTTTGGTCCAGTTATAGATTTGATCCAGGTAGGGCTGCACTTGATTTTGTGCTGCTGCAGGGTCAGTGTGGGTGGAGAGAATACTGATGTCATCTGCGTACGAGACTGTTACAACGTTTGAAGGAGGTGGAGGGAGGTCTGCCATGTAGAGGTTGAATAGTGTTGGAGACAGTACACCACCCTGTGGGACACCGGTTTTTGTCTGCTTAGATTTAGATTGGGCACCGTTGAATAGGGTGTATTGTGTTCTGCCTTTGATGTAGTTGGCTACAAATTTTACTATTGTTGATGGTGTGCCGGTTTGCTGAAGTTTGCTGATGAGTTTATGCAGGTGAACGGTGTCAAAGGCTTTGGACATGTCAAGAGCTATGGCTATGGTGCGTTTTGGCGGCTGTCTTTGGTTGAAACCCTTTGCGATGATGTTGTTGATCTGGTGGAGTGCTGTAGTTGTTGACCGATGCTGTCTAAAGCCATGTTGGTGCTCTGGGAGGTTGAGGTTTTCTGTAATGCACGGAAGAATTATCTTTTCTAGTATTTTGGCCAGAGGGGACAGGAGTGCTATGGGTCGGTAGGATGTGCCTATTGCTTTGTCCTTGTTCGGTTTGAGTATCGGGATGATCTTCGCGGTTTTCCAGACTTTTGGGATTGTATTTGAGTTGAGGGCAATGTTATAGATTCGCGTGAGATAAGCTATTGCATCTGGTCCTAGGTGCTTTAGATGCCGGATGTTGATATCGTCGGGTCCTGTGGAGTTGTTGGTTTTGGCTGCTTTTATTGCTTTTATGACCTGCTGGTCCGAGATGGCTATTTCCTCCGATCTGAGTTTGTTGGTTTTTCGGTCTGTATTGCGGTTTTCTGGGTCTGTTTTGTGCTGAATTGTGTTTGCAAACTGCTTGTTGAAGTATGTGGCTTTTTGTGAATTGCTATTGGCGATCTTGTTGTTAAAGGTTATAGTTAAGTTGGGAGCCTCTTTGGGTTTCTTTCCACTGAGTGTGGTCAGAGTCTTCCAGAGTTTGTGTGAGTTGTGACGGTGGTCCCAGTTGTCTTCCAGGTGCTCCTTCCAAAGTTTGGTTTTGTGGTCTTGGATGAGTCGGTCAATGTTCCGGTTTTGCTCTGGCAGTGATGGGTCTTTGGGGTCGCTGTGTCGGGTTTGGTCCCTCTCCTGAATCCTTGTGCGTATCTCTTGCGGTAGGAGTTTTGTTTTATTATGGACCTTTCCCTTTGGAATATGATGCTTGTCTGCATTTAGTATGATTTTGGTGAGTATGTTATTTGCCTGGTGGACATTTTCGGGAGGTTCAATATTTGAGAGGGCCAGTTCTATTTCTTGGGTGAATTCCTCCCACAGTGCCTTGTGGTAGTTTGTAAATGATCTTCTGGAGGTTATTTGCCGGATTTTGCTTCTAGTTCTGTATGTGGTGAGTATGGGCAGATGGTCTGAGCTCAGCGCTGTGATGGTCTCCCAGGTGATTCTACCGGCTATACTGTTAGAAGCCAACGTGATGTCTGGGGCGGTTGGTGTCTGATCTATATGAGGTTGTCTAGTAGGGTTGTTGGTATTTAGAATAACTTGGGATGAGTTCTGAACGAGGTCGGCTATGAGTATGCCCCTGTGGTCATCCGTTTGCCCGTACCACGCTGACGAGTGAGCGTTCATGTCTCCTGTGATTATGTGAGGCTGCATTGCTTCGAAGTGGCCGTACGCAGCAGTTATATCCTCGTCTTCGGTACTATGATCGGCGTCGGTGGTCTGTCTGGGCGGTATGTACAGGTTTGTGATGAAGAGGCTCTTGTACTGAGTTAAGTGTATTTTTACAGTTTGCACTTCAGTCTTGCGTACGTTGAGGTGATTCGGCGTCTGTATGGGTGTGTAGGTGATTCCCTTGTGGATGAAGGTAATGAGGCCTCCACCCTGTCTGTGCTTACGGTCAGTACGGTGGGTAGCGAAGTCCGGTAGGGTAGGGGTCCTGTGGTGATCCTGCAGTTTCGTTTCTTGAACGGTGATGATGTCTGCGTCGCACGAGGCAGCAAGGAGCTGCAGCTCGTCGAGTTTGTTTCTGATGCCGTTGATGTTTACTTGTAGAATTCTAAGGGCTTTGCTATTGGAATTCCCTCCGTTTGAGGTATCGGTGGGTGGAGAGCGGGGTTGTGAATCCGTTGGTCCAGGTATTTGGTGATTAGGTTGTTGTTGGGCTGTGCTAGGGGTGCTGTGGAGGCGGCATGTCCACGTAGTATTCTGTCTTCTGTATTGCGGTAGGGTGACGTTCGTGCATGATTTATGTACCCAGTGTGGTTCCACTGTATGGTTGCAAAGGAGGGATATTTGTTTGGTGTGGATTTCCCGGCCGCAGAGGGAGCAGATCCATGTTGGACCTGGGTTCTCCTCCACGTCTCCGGCCTGTGAGGTCCTGGTCAGAGGAAGGTAGAGCATGGTAAGTAGCTGCAGTGTGGTTTCCCCTTCCCCGAGCGCGAGGTAAACTTGCCGCCCCGCCGAGGGGGCAGCGAGGCGCCCAGCCGAAAAAACGGCGATATTGGGTTTCCCTTTCGGGAAACAGGGAGTTTTCGTCCTGATTTGAGTCCCCCTTCGGAGACTGCACCCCAACCACGAGCAGGCCAGGACAGCTTGAGTTCTTAATCGTCTTCAATTTCGCTGTCCTCACTCCAATGTTCCTGAACATCTTCCGGACTACTTAATGGACTTAAGGTAGTCTGAGTCAGGTATTCAGGAACTGAGCTCCCTGAGAACCAATCAGGAGAAAAAAATCCATCACCATCATCTGCCCAGCCATAGTCACTAGGACTATCACCACCAGTTGGATCATACAGATGGGCTCTCTTCCATAATTTAGCAACAAAGTTTGCCCTTTTAATATGGTTCTCCAGAACCTTGCTGCAAGGTGGAAGACTTGCACAATTGAACTTGCGCAGTTTTGAAAGCGGATTTGATTTTTTATTCAGATTCATTTTCAAAAATATATTATGCCGAACTTGATTGATGTTTTCCGAGTCAAATCCATACATAGCACACACGAAAGACGTTAGACCTATTTCGTCTGGAATGCTAGTTAAAGATTGCAACGCTTCAATATGTTTCGAACCTGCATCTCTCTCTAAAATGTGGAATGGACGAATTTTTCCTTTTCTACAAAAGGAAGACACAAAATCACATCCTGTAATTGCGTGGAAACCAAGCAATGCCTCTGGAAATGAACTATTTTTATGAATCAGCTGAGAATAAATTATCGAAACGTTAATATAACGCCGATTTATTCCAGATCCGTAATCCATAATCATTGTCATATCTTCAAAATGCTTACTAAGCCCTACTAGAATGACAAGCACATCAGTGTCGCTTGATCGAACCAATATCTTCTCATAATCCAGATTGAACGCATGAAAAGCGATTAGGGTGTCAGCTTCTTCATGGCGGGCTTGAAATTCGACAGGATTATCAGCAACAATTTCAGATCGATGATCATCTTCAAAATGTCTGATTCTAACACAGTTGCCGCCGTGTGAAATGTAGAGAATTTTTCTTCCTAGTATGCATCCATAGTGAGCTTTTTGCCATTCTTTCATGATAAATGAAGAAAAACTCTCTTTGAAAGAGTTATTTTTCACTAGATCACCACCATTTGTTCGTTGCACTTGATTTGGACCACTTATAACAAAAACCGGATCTGACTCCCTTGAACCACGATGCGCTCTTTCACAGTCTTTGATTGATGGTGAATTATATCGATCTAATACAAGAGGAATTTCTTTAGTGCCCAGTGAACACGTTCTTATGAGTAAGTCGCGTGCTATTGCTCCATAAGTAGACTTGCTGTGACGAGGAAAAATTTCATGCAGTAGCAACCCCCCATCAATTATGCAAGCGTCAAAGGAATCATATTGGTCCATGGAAAGAGCTTCAATTTGCTGCTTTTCCAAGTAACTTGTGAGTGCTGCTTTATCTGTTTTATTGGGTGAGCCATCTGCGTGCGCAAGAGCAAGTGGAACATCTGTTATGGGATATTTCAAGAGTTCTTGCAGGTCAAATTTCTCGCCTAACTGACTTTCCAGAGCAAGAACCCTTGCAAATACGTCACGGACTCCTGCAGCCTCGATCATTATGTTATGTTTCGTTTTGTTATTTTTAACATTTTCTGCTGCGAAATTATTAACGGGAAAACGAGCAAGAGGTTTGTGGAATCTTGTTGGAGACTCGGTGCATTCCATTTCAAATTTTCTGCGGAGCTGCTGCCCTCTCTCCAAAGTCTGTAGAAGATACTCGGTGGTTTCGCGAGAGGCAGTTTTACCCGTGGCAATATTAACAAGATTTGAAGTAGAAGAATTACTGCTTTCAAAAGGATTGCAAGTAGAAGACATGAAATCATTTAGCGAGGCTACGTGGTTTGAATTTTTGTTTTTATTGCTTTCACTAACCTCACTCATTGAGTAATGGTTTGTTGGCAATTTAACCATTTCTCTCAATTCTTTAACTGCACAACTACGTTCAGATAAGGTTATAGCCCACCTGCGGAAAGCGTTTTTTGAATTTGTAAATGAACATATACCTCTCATTGGTGACGCAGCATCGCGATTAATGGTTTGTTCCAAAGTCAGGTCAATTGCGGTTCTACTGTATGATTTGTCTGTTCTCCTAATAGAGAAGGCTCCCGATTTTAGAATTGGCAGCGCATCAGAGGGTACCTGCCGAAGCTTTTGAAGGAATAAAGATCCCCATCTAGCGTAGTTAGGCCGATTTAGAGCAAAGAAAATTGACACGATAATGGGTAAAAATTTTATGTAACCATCTACGTCATTCATACGCACACATCTTTGCAATTCTCTGTAAAGACGATTAATGAGGTACACGTAGATTGCCCAAAAAGCAGCTGTGCCTCCAATTTGCCCGTGCATAACTTCAGAGAAAAATGAATCATACTTTTCTAAAAGATTTTGAAATCTTTCATTTTGTACAAAATTCTCCAAACATTGTTCATTGGAATATTCGGCAACAATCTCATTGAAATAATTTAATTCGTCATCATCTAACTCTTTCAAGAATCGCCCCAACAGTAGGTTTTCTATGGCACACGCCAAAATCTGATGAATGCGAGTACATCTATTGTAGAATTTGCCCTTTATGAATCCCTGAAGTGAACCAGGGGCTAATAGTTCAGTCTCTTCCAGCAGATGTTCTACACCCGAATCAGCAATAAATGTACCAACAGCTCCGAAAAAAGCCATTTCCAAGTGAAAGTTTCCCAACATAATCAACAATTTATCAAAACGCGGCGCTTCGATTGCTTGAATAGAGTATGCTTTCAAAGCAACAGCTAAATCGTACGTAACAATTGAAAAATGTTGACCGATTTCTTCAGCAACTAGCAGTGATCTTACCATTGTTTCTCTTACCACATTATTTTTGGTTGGCGAGTCTGAGATAGGGTCCATGTATGCAATCACAGTTTTTGGAAGGCTGTCATCTACGTGTGCTGAGAAAAATCCGTTGAAAAGAGGCAACCTATGAGGAGAAAAGAGAATCTGCCACAGGAATCCATGAGGACATATACGTAGTGATCCTAATTCAGCGTCTCCTTGATCGTCTGGTGCCCAACTAAATTTAGCAGTTTTCAATGATTGGTAATAGGGTGGGATTGGTTTATCAACTCCTTCAAAACTTTTTCTAGCTTTACTTCTGCATATTACCTCCGTACCTTCGCCAAAAGTGCCGCTTATTGTCAAATTTTCTTCTTCTTCGTTTTGGTAGCATATGCCAACAGTTGCATGCAGAGTTCCGAACCCGCTCAATGTTTCGGTATTAACATCAAAATTATCCCACCCGGTTCCTGTTGCTAGATTCGAATTAAGCTTTATACCTGCTGGAGTTTCTTGATCACTGGAGTTACATGAGTAGGCAATCTCAGTCTCTATTTTTTTTACATTATCATAGCAGATGCAATGTCCAAATCTATTAATAATCTTCAAAATATTCTTCGATCCTGCTAAGCTTGCTAACCCTAGTCCTAATGCTTGATGCTTCCATGGAATTATTGCACCATTGGAACAATTAAAAATGGCATCAGATGACATCGCATATATTCTTGGATCAATGAAAGATTCATCAAGGGTTGTATTTTCTTCCGCTTGAGAACCATTTATCAGGGTATCGAAAAATATCTTTAATGTTGAAGGAATCGACGGAGCAGATTTTTTTAGACTGTGTACAGTAGTCGGGGATGGTAGACCTTGCGGCTGCAGGTTTTTTATTTCTGAGCGTAATATCATGGCAGCATGTTTGATTTGGGCAACATTCTCATTCGATCCAAACAGTAATATATATGCTTGACTTCCGCTCATCAATTTATTATATATATATGTACCTACTCGTTTATTCTTGGTGTCAGTTCTGATGTCAGGATATTTTTCTTTTATTTTATTTACCAGTGATTGTATTGTATACTGTTCTATCTCGTCCGAACCAGGTGAAATTGACATAAATTCTTCTTTGACATCATCAAGAGATAAGAAGCTGTAACAGGTAAATGTCCTTTTATGACCACACGTTCCAGATAACTGCTTACTTTTTCAAATGCTCTTCTATGATATTCTCGCTTGGTCGGCATAGTTTTATTTTCTTTGTGTCGCATATAATTTCTATGGCATGATTTGTGGTAGTGAAAACCTTTGGCAATTAGATCGTCGCCTAGAGAAATTATTCTGGTATCATTTTCGCGTAGTGCTCTTTGATATATTGCTTGGCTGCCAGCTTTTGTTGTGCATGAATTCAATTTCTCTGTTTTACGCTTAACATATTTGCGAGCGTTTCCACAAAATGCACATTTTTTGGTTAGTACGCCTCGTTCACCTGTTGATGGGAAATCAGAGGAAGAACGCGTTTTTTTAGTCGACGGTTCAAATTCATTCCCAGAGCTGGATGTTTCGCGCAGTCGTTTAACCGCACAGTAGGTGCTTAAACAGCCGGAGTGGTAGTAAAATGAATCTTCTGTTGATCTCTCAAACAAGTAGTTTGTGGCTTGTTCATGCTTATCATTTTTCAACTTCTTTCTTTTTTCTGCTGCATTGTAGGCTGAAGTATTTTTTCCTGCAGAATATTTTATTGTAGCGTCAGTATTTTGACAAAGGAAGCAATGTGGTAAATCTTCTTGCATAGTGAATGTTATAAGTTGCAAATTTTTCCGCGAAAAAAAAAACATGCAAATAGGAATACCTGTCCTGTTTTGTTCCTTTTCTTTACACATAACAGGTAAATAAGATACTAAATATTTTTATTATACTCCTAAGGATGAAAATTGTAGCCTCTATGTATCTATGATACTATCTAGTGTGTTATAATTCTAAACTATACTTTTAATTTACAAAAATATTAAACTTGGATGAAATGAGCATTATATGCGGCTAAACTGATCTAGTGACCGCACTATGATGCAAATTTGCTAAAAAGTTGTAAACATTTAACTACATATAGCTATGAGGCGAATCTCAAGACCCAGAAGTTCCTGAAAAGAGTACAACAACTAGTTAGTTCCTTTATCAGCTTTTACGAGTATTCAAAACAATAAATAAAAAATCAATATCTTGGAAGGGGTGAAATGCATCTGTGATACAGTTTGTACGACTAACAGCTGATACTAATTTAGTAATTTGTAGTACTACGAACAGCTGATTTTACTATATACTACTCTACTACTAAATCAGCTGCGTATTCATTATTACTGCACGCTAGTCTATATAATCTTTTTATAATCATTTTATTTTTTTAATTAACCTCAATAATCCTGAGCGTTCATTTGCCATATGATATAAAACATATGCAAGCCTATATTTAATACATTTTTGCGTTTTTATTTTGGAAGCTTACAAAAACAGTTTCTTTTATTTTTGATTTGTTACAAATAATACAAAATAAACTAAATAAAACATACCTAGGTTATGACAGATCATATTTATAAAATAACGGGATTGTGAGCTAAACGGTAGACTTTTTAGTTTTCAATAGTTTTACCTACAATATACATTATACCGTCATAACCGCAACCTCAGTTGTCCATTAAGAGACAACCGCTTTTAACCGCAAAGTGGTTATATGCAATAATAAATAATAAATTCTACACTCACAACCGCGGCAATACAAAAAACTGAAAATCGATATATCACTAATTCTGACAATACCAATATTTAGCTGGATTGAGAGGTTACACTTTGAGGTTGCTGTTCACAGTTTTAACTACGCAATAAATTGCTGTCTCTGGTATATTTGAAGTTACCAATATAGTGGCTAAATATTGTATAAATTTCAGCTTTACCGCTTTCACATAAATATATTCATATGTCGCCTAAAAACAAAGGTCCCCAGTTGCTATACCCTACACCTGCGCTTAGGCAGCAATCCCGTTTCATTGTAAGTGGTATCCATTGTACAGTTTTAGGCCATTAATCGTTTTCCCCTCGATAACATGAATAAACGTCCGTAGCTCCCGGTCTATAATATCAAACCTTTATTTCAGTTAACTGTAAAAGAAAGCGCTCCTTGTAGCAATAGATTATGTCCCTATGAAGCCAGGGTGCAGATATCACCACAGATATTACACCAAGTAATGGCAACTAGCTGTAACAGAAATGTTCAAGGTCTGTTGAACATCAGTCAACAAGATAATGTATCTGAAAGAATTTGTCCAGCGTGTGGTTCTCCACTGAAGTCTTGTTCGACCATAATGAGTTCTAGCA
>JBAGKJ010177799.1:0-12043 GCA_037179465.1 Phronima sedentaria | reverse complement strand
ACGTGAATCCGGTTGGGGGAGCTTATCACTCCCATTCCTTGCAAAAAAAAATAAAAAGAATAAACATACGCTTCTCACAATATTATGCCTAATTGAAAGGAGGGGAAAGGGGTGGATGGCGGGCGTGAAGTTTTCGTGGAGTCTTTCGGAGCCTTGTGTGGTAGCTAGCAGCTGTTGGCAGTTCTCACCCTTTTAGACTGGCGAAGAAAAAGTACTTCCGCTGGCTTCAAAAAACGTAATTTAAGGAGACTTGTACAAATGGATAACGTCGATGTCTTCTTAATTAAAACCGCACTTTTAATTGCCTTTCAAAAACACTGACATTCCTGTTTGATGCCCTATAACATTTATCAAAAATGCCTCTATTACATATTGCAAAAAAAAAATTATAATTTGGTGCCTTATTTATTTTGAGCCAAAAAAAGTATATCTTTAATCATAAACAATCTGAATTCACAATTGAAAAAAGTAAAAGTTATTTTTTTCTGTGTATAACATTGTTGATGGACTACGAGTCTTAAAAAACATTTGTGTAGAACTGTCAGCTGCTCTTTTGGACACTAATGACTTAGCATTTGTCTGTCAATAATCTTGCAGTATGTTGGTGTATGTTTATATAATATAAGGTCGGCTGTTTTTTTATGTCAGCATTGAGTTAAATTCATTAAAGCATGTAGGGGTTTGAGCTTTTTTTGCAATAACATTAAAATTAATTACGGAAAAATCAGGATTGTAAGTTTTTGGAATCTCACGAAATAAGCCACTTTTTTAACATAAGGCTTAAACCATGATAGGGCCAACATCAGGATTAGGCAAATATTTTAATACCTGCATGAATCGTCTGTTCTCTTCTTGTCGCCTTCGTAGCTCTTCATCTTGAGCACGATATTTGACAAACATTTCTTCTTCTAATCTGGCTTGGCGTTCTTCTTCAACTCGTGCGTGCTCCTCCCAATGCTGTTGTCTCTGTTCATATTCTTGCTGTTGTGAGTGACTGTTTGATTCTCTCTCCTTTAATTCTGTTGATTAAACAAATATTAAATACTGTTCAACTAAAAATATACCTATAGCTATAATAACTTCAAATTGTACACAATTTCTTCAGGAATACATGACAGGTGCGGAATTTTGAGACGATTTGGGAAAAAAATCACACAAATCGTGGGTGGGGGGGGGGGCTCTGATAGTCTCCTTCTATGAATCTACCTTGATTAGTAGGCCGTGGCCAGACAATTTCTGGTGGTAAACTTATATTTTATTTTTGGGAGAAAGGGATTTAAATAGAAAGCATGCATTGAGACAGTGATTTAAAATTAGCGTGTTGCAACAACGTTCCAGGGGCTTAAATTATTTTTTAAGGGAATCATGAACCTGAAGACATAGCCCTGAGAATTTAAGACTTTAATAAAGTTGCAGTTTATTATATCTTTAAAACATAAGAAGAAAAAACATCAACCATAAAAATGCAATAAAATATGTCGTAAAGATAATTTATGGAAGCGTAAGCAATAATGAAAAAAGTAAGATTAAATATGACAAAAATTCATATATTGCAATTGCGCCTCAACTAATAGACTATAATATTTTATACACTTGGTTTCTTAACTTAAGTTGGTTCTGATTAATTTCTTATTTAGGAGAGGGTATATATAACATACAGGTTAAAACTGTTTTAGCATAGGTTAGTGCATTTATTTTCTCGCAATCTTGCCAGCGATTTATATTTTTTCGAGAAGACTACGCTAGTGGATGCGCTGAGCCAGTTTTATACTTTTAGAAAATTATGTGTTAAAGATTGTATATACATAATAAATCTTTTAAATTGTTTTTTTTTTACTTCTAATTCGGCTAATTTAAACACAATTTTTATGTTATAAAAATTTCTTTCAAGTATTCTAAAAAAAATTTGAAACCTTTAGAAGTTAGTTTGCGGGAGTTTTATAAAGTATTCGTTCGTCCCACCAAAGACGCCCACCATGACTATTTTTTTTAATAATTATTAGATTCGCATAGCCCAACTTCAAAAACTGCAGCGGTATTTTCATGTGGCAGGTGATTGTATGGGATAAATAAGTTTTAAATACGCAAACTTTTCTTTTTTATGTGTTTCCCATTCTTTTTTAAATGTTAAAAGGTTATTTTTGTGTATTTGAAATATTTGTTTACAAATTAACCTTGTTATAACATATTTTTTTGGCATATTTACAAAACTTTTTTTTTTGTAAAATGAGAGATATTGGTCTAATATGATTGCCCTAAAATTCAGTAGGATCGGTGAAGCAATTTTTTTATCAAACTAGTTTCACACACATTGTAGGTGTGTGGGCGTTCGGGAGGGGATGTCCAATTCATTGATTCGACACGTAAATATGTTTTCTTTTGTAAATGTTTGAAGGTGCAATAGGAGCTATCAATTCTTGTAAACTAGGAGGGAAGAAAGCTATATGAAATTTTAGAAATGTTTCCTCTTTAAATGTAAAAATATGCGCGTTAAGTATAAGCAGGCCAAAAAATATGTATATTTCACCCTTAGTTAAACAAGAACTACTAACATTTTTAACCAAACCTCTAGCAACACTTTTTTTTTCAACAAAGCTATGGTTTAGTATCCAAATACACTAAAATAAAATTATTGACTCAAAAATATCATGACCTACTTATGCAATCAAGCTAATTTTTTTTAAATCGTCTGAAACACATAAAAAAACGCAAACAATTTTTTTTTTCATTCTTTATTGGGGAAAAAAATTATTGAACCTTTTATTTTATTTTGGAAAACCATAACTCAAAAAGTAGTGGTCGTATCCAAAAAATAGAAACTACCATTGGAATCCTGAGAAAATTTTCGTTTTAATGAAACTAATTTGAGGTCCATGGCAAAAAAAATTATTAGTGATAGTTTTTTAACTAGTGGTTAACTAGTAAACTAGCGGTCGGAGAAAAAAACTAGTCCAACCGTTGGAAAGCTCGTCCAAAAATTACACATACGGCAAATTTTTAGAGCGCTGGCATCAATATTAAAGACGTCATGAGTTTTTGGCCTTTTCGGGGGGGGGGGTCCAATTTTCTCAAGTAACAAATTGCCGTATGAGTCTGTCCTAACTGTTAAAATATAACCCACCCCCTTTCAAAAAAAGTACCAAAACTCCTAACGGATTTAATATTGATGTTGGGGATCTTTAAATTTTTTCCTAACAGTAATTTTGCGAGTGAAGCGTAGTGAACGAACTCCTCGTGTATAAGGGAATCTGATAGTTTGGCAAAAATGCTTTAAAATGGTCGTATGATACTTTTTGAAGGTTATTTTCTGCTTATATTTAAATGTTTAAACGATTTACCTGAAACCGGACCGACCCGATGTGGCCCGTACACACCGTAACGCTGCGTCACACGGAGTTCATGTTTTTCGACTCTTTATAACTCAGGAAGTCACAAAGTTAGTTACTTGAAATTTTTTACACGGGTAGATATATCCTTAAATTCCTTCGTCTTTAATTTAGGTGCACCGCAGTTCATATTATAGACACAAAGAATTTATCTGTGGAGACAATAGTTGAGCTGTTGTCTGAAAAAAAAATAATTTATTATTGCATGTATCCATGATACACGTTTGGTTAGTGTCATATATTTAAATTTTAATCATTGCAATAGACTGCAATTTACATGAAGTAATATTATTACAACAAGTAAGTAATGTTTCGAACGAGTCAAGATCGTTGAAATCAGAAAAAAAATATTAGCTGGGCCAAAGACGGTGAAGCCGTCTTTCGGGTAGCCGGTGAAGCCTGCCGACTTCTTTGATTTTTTCTCAACTTTTTCTTCGATTTTAATGAAGCTTTATAGGATGTTAGCGGCAACATAGAAAAAGTAGATATTTACAAGAGCCACCGTAGTTTTTTTTTTGCACGGGCAAAGCAAACAAAATAGTTTACAACTCAGTTAACTCGCAGCCTGCGGAGTTTTTGTAACTCCGCACAGTTACTTATTTACGATTTTACGAGCTTTCCAATGGTAATATTTTTTGAATGACGACCTGTCGTTTTTGAGTTAAAGCCCCAAATAATTTAAATAAATCGTAATATGCTTGCTGATTTATAATTTCTGGTTTTGACATCAGCGTCCTATGATTCGAACCCAGAAGTGAAATCGTTGCTCTTATGCACACGACGCCATAGTTTCCGACTTTAAGTTGCGCTTTTTTATTCTTACAGAACCGGGCGAGCAGCATACCATGCACTCACCGGTCATGTGCAATCACCGCCAATGTTCGTGAGCATAGGTTGCACTCATTTAATAATTTTGAACCGAGCGAGCGCAGCGATTGAGGTGCATACCATATGCCCTCACCGGTTAAAAAACTGTGAATATATAGAAAACTTAGGCTTATATCAAGAAACGGATAACGGTACGTTAATCTACGGACAAAAATCCATCAGCATATGTTTTTTTTATTATTCTGTTTTTTTTGGTCACTTGAGGTTTTTTTTCATCGGAAACTTGTTTTTACAATTTTTAGAGCACTTTGAGACGATTTGGAAAAATTCACAAAATTGAGACTACCGGGATGGAGGCTTCGTTAGTCGTCATCTATGAATCTATCGTGTATTTAATTTTTTAAATGTTTTGACAAAGCAGGGGCGCCGTTTGGGCCTGTACGGGGGGTCATCTGCTGCTGATCACGCAGCAGGACTAAATGAGCCAGGCGTGAGGCGTGCACGGGTTAAAGTTGCATAATGGTTAAGTTTTGGGTATCTCACCTCAAAATTTTAAGTTCTAGTTGGGTCAGATTTTATATAATAATGATTTCGTTATCTATAATTGTAAAATATCTCCATATTTTGATTCTTCAACTAGGTTTGTATAACATGGTCATATATCGAATTACCAAAATTCAGCTCTCAATTAATTTTTAGCGTTGCATGTATGCCATTTGAAACGAGGTTTTTGCAAGCTGTTTCATAATATTTTCATTTTTAAATAGCGTTAGTTTTAATTCTTGAAACTTTATTTCAACAAAGAAAAAATATGCAGTATTTTCAAGATATTACAGCATATTGTTCCAAGGTCATTTTGTTCAAACTGGAGTCATAAACTGGTATACAATATTCAATTTGAGTTAAAGTCATAGTCGCCCATTGTAAAGATTGGTTTTGATAACAATCATCAATTTCATATAATCTTAAATCGTACGCAAACAAAACGAAATCTTGAACAAAATACTGGATATTCCAATTTGCAGTGGCCGATAATTCTGCTTCTTACTTAACATAACTTGTTTTTAACGTTTATATAATGTTTGAAATTTAATTTTTGTCCCCAGTCTATGTAAAATCTTAAATAAAACAATAAAATATGCCGAGAAAAAAAATCACACCATTAATACATATAAATACCGAAGAAAATATAAGTTCAACTGCGGTTTCCAACTTTTATATAATTTATACGGAATGTTTTTTTTAGTACGTGGTTTCTTTAAGAAGTCAACATTTCATGTTTTATAAACAGTTTTTAACCTTTTGTTTTGTTACTGTACAGTTTTCGATGGCTTATTGTTGTTCAGAGCCAGAACAACCAGCGACATACGTCGGTTAATAAATAACATTTTAAAAATAAGTACTCGTAAAATAAAAATTTCGCGAAAAAGCGGGTAAATAGTTTTTTTTTAATTATTAATTTTAAACTATAAATTCATTTTCGAATCACACTAAAACATCAAATTTTATAGACATAGCTATAAAAAATACTTAAATTAAATATTTTTTGCTGTTTTCTTACGGAATTACATAAATTTTTCGAGGTTTCATATGAAATTCGTAATTATAATTTGCAACATTTAAATAAGTTTTGGAAAATTTATCCAAGAAGCATGGCAATAAACCTTACCAACATTTTTTCATCTGAAGGAATTAAAAAAACACATACAGACAGAAACGCAAATTTATCTACACTAGGAAGAGTAACCGTGAATTCAAGTCGTCATTTTTTTGTAGAAGACATTCTAGTTATGTAGTAATGGATTCTTTTTGTAACCTAATTCTATAGTAGGTTACATATTATATTATATAACATTATATTATATTATTACATATTATTTTAGGTTACATATTAAGTACGCCATGTCTTAACTCATTGACAACCAATAACTACCATAGTAGCCAATGACACAGCAACTGAAATAAGCAGCAGAGCGCAACACGTCCTAAATGGGTTAAACAGCCACAGTATGGTCTGCCACATAGGTATGTGAGCGTTTGTTTAACCCATTTACAACCAATGACAACCACAGTACAGTAGTCATTGACTACAGTAGTAGTCAGACACAGCGGCTGAAATAAGCAACAGAGCACAACACGCTGGTCCTAAATGGCTTAAAATAAAATTAAACATGGCTGTTGTTTGTCTTCCAATTTATTTTCGTAATTTCCTTTGATAAGTATACTTGTTGGCTCAGGGCCTTGGAGTCGGAGTCGGTCGTTTTTGACCAGAAGGAGTCGGAGTCGTTATTTTGAAAATTGAGGAGTTAGAGTCTTTATTTTAAAAATTACGGAGTCGGAGTCGTGAAATCATAAAGTGCTGGAGTCGGAGTCGTATTTTTTTCTATAAATGAAAAATAAATAGAAATAAGTCAAAATTCGCGATGATCTTATATTTTAACTTAACTTAATGATTATCCCCAACTTTTGTTTACCTATTTATACATTTTTCAATCTGTGTTTATTTCGACTTGTTGGGTTTTTAATGATTCCATTGAACTCTTTTTGGAGGGACACTTATTTTCTTTAAAAATAGTTGTAATAATTTTTAATTCGATTTTTATTCTACGTAAAAAAATTGGATTTACGACAAAACATTGCCGACAAAAAGCAACTTGCGAAAAAAGCCTCGGGTAATAAATCCTGAGTACGGGCGGCCAATGTAGCACGACGAAAACCCCGACTACATTAAAACGCGACCTTAGTCAATTTTATTGAGAAATCTCCGAAATATATAAAAAAACGTGATAATAGTCTTCCTTTCGCAAACACATGACAAAACCCCAAATTAGCAAAACGCGACCGATACGTTGTTGTTGAAAGAAATATAACAAAAGTCCCAAAATAGCAAAGCGCGACAAATTTCCCGAAACAGCAAGAATACGACAAAAATAGAATACGACACAAAGTTTTTAACACCTCCAGTTCGTTGTGGACGAAAATGCCACTGATCGGTTATATTTATTTCTAGCATTAAAATAGTCAAGAGGTCAATTTAAAATGTTGTGCAACGGCTTGCTCGCAATTTAAATTTTAATCCCTTGAACCCATCCTCAAGAAATACGATGGTGGGTGCATATTAAAGGTAAGTTTAGTGGCGCAAGTTCACTCGCTCACAATATAATTATTGGATTCTTGCATACGATTTATAAAGAACTACGATGATGGGTGCTTTTGACGAGTGACTCCAAAGTCGAGGCTTGCTTGCGTCAATCGTTCGAAATTTAATTATTGAATCCTCGCAACCAGCCAGCTTAAAAATCTACGATGATGGGTGCTTTTGATAGGTGAATGCATTGACACGAGCTACCTCGTTTTGCATGGTCCCAATTTACTTATTGAATCCATGCATACAGCTTCTATAGCTACCATGGTGGATGCATACGACAGATGAGTAAGTATAACAGACTCCCTCGCCCACAAATTAATAAATGAGTTTTACCATACAACTTCAGGAATATCCGATGGGAATAGACAGGGGGTATCACACCACACAGGTGCTATTTAACCTCCACCTGTAATTTCAAATATGTTTTTAACTATTTTGTCCTCCCCAAGCAACAGAAGGGAGGGTAAAAATTATAGCTGGAACGATTTCTTAGTTTTTACTGATAATTATACCAATACTTCAAAGGATACCGCTACCAGTTGTGCCCATATTTACCCATACCGATATTTAATATTTTAATTTTTTTTGCTGAAAATCATTCAAATTATTTGGATTTGGATAGAACATTCAGGCATGGACTTCTAGAAGTCCATGATTCAGGATAGAGCAAACTGATAACTCATGGTTTTCAATACCTTGTAATAATTTGAAAATTCTTATAATAATATTATATTACTAAACCCATGAAGTTCGTTGAGATTTTGCAACAAAAAAATAAAAGTTTCGTCTAATATTCATGAGTTTTTATTATACTGTAGATTAATTCATATACAATAAGTTATTTGAGGTTTATATTAAGATATTTAACATTGGAACAAAGTTACAAATCGTTCCATTCCCTTCGAATAAATAGCAAAAATGAAACAGTTTACAATGATTAAAAACAAGGTAATTTAGTGCAAAAGGTATTCACGATTAGAAAAATAAAGGATTTTAATAAATTTTTGCCATTATGGAATTATTGTCAAAGTTATGCAAACACGGGATTTTTGTCGTATCCCTTCAGTGGTCGTGACTTCTGGCGGGGCGTTTTTGTCGCACAGGATTTTATTTCGACGGGGATTTTATTTGATCACAGATAGGTGTAGTTATGCCACATCATAGTTATTTGCTGGATAATAAATTGTTCTAATCTTAAACTTTATTGAATAATATACGCAAATAGTGATGCCTCAGGTTTTTTTTCAAGGCTTTAAATATTGAGCTTTGATAAATAAAGCTAAATTATATTAAAATTGATTCGAGTAAGAAATTTTCCATTTTTTTGGTTGGGAGCCGGAGTCAGGGTCGTACATTTAAAAAAAGTCGGAGTCACAGTCATAAATTCTAAAATTGCAGAGCCGGAGTCGTAAATTTTAAAATTGAAGAGTCGGAGTCGTGTGTTTTAAGGACTCCAATTCCCTGCTTTAGGCACAAAATAATGAATTTGATTATGTGTCAGTCTCCGAATTATGCATCTTATATATAAAAGCACTAAGGATGTATCTATGGATGAATCCTATCTTCTTAACTGCTCAACCGATCTACACCATATTTTCTGTGGAGGTCTACCATCATAAGGTCTTGAGATTGATGGGGGTTTGGGCGGAACAGCCGCTACCTCCCCATATGGCGGGGGCAACACGCCACCCAGACGGTGGGGGGCGGCGCAGCCCCCCCCCCCCTCCCCCATATGTCGGGCGCAGCATGCCATATGGGGTGGCGCAGCCACGTCGACGGTGTAGGGGGCGGTGCTGTCACCGCGACGGGGGGACGCCCACCCCCCACCCCGGGGAGGGGAAGCGGGGCGTAGCCTCCCCTCCCATAGGGCGGGCGAAGCCCGCCCCATACCCCCGGTTGCAAGCTGACCCCGCCGAAGGCGGGTTTCTGCTTGCGTGAAAGAAATATATAAACAGGTTATATTGTCTGGGACAAAACCTCCAACCGGGAGGGTGGGGGGGGGGGGGGCGGGTTGTTTGGTGGTAATATGCAGGAAACTTGATAATTTTTTTAAATGAAAAACTGCTCCCCAAGTAATATTTGAAACGGCGCACCTTTGACAAACATAGTTCTTTTGATGTTTTTCACACGATGTTATTGGGTGCAAGTATTGACATTTGAGGCTCAGTGATTTAATGTGTCTCGTTCAAATATTTTTTTATAAAAAAGGCTGTGCAATAAATTTTTCTTTGGCACGGGCAAAAATTTAATGTTAGAAGTGATTTAAATATGGAAGATTAAATTTAGAATTGTGTAATTTTCGTCCTATTAACTCATTTCACGGGGTTCAAGTAAAATATATTTTTTGTTTCGTTTTCTTTATTCATTTTGAAAAATCATGGGAACCTGTCTTCATCCTATAAACATATTTATGCAATATATTATTTGTTTAAATAATTTAAAAATAAGTTTGCATGTGATTCGTCATTGAACAATAAAAATGTATCATCCACATAAAGCTTATACAAAACAGATTTAAAACTTAGTGGGCATTCATCAAGCCAAATCGTTTCTTGATACGACATGAATATGTTCGCAAACGTCAGTCCAAGTGGTAAACCCATACCCAAACCTTCAATTTGTTTATAAATTTTTTTATTGAATATGAAAAAGGAATTTAATACTGATAACTCCAATAAAGTACGAAAAAAAGAATCATCGTCTCTCCAATAGATGAGACGATGAGATTCCTCTCTCATCGTCTAGAAACTTTACTCGCTTTTGGTTTAGAATTCTGTCTGCCTGTTTACAAAATTGACTTCTATAAGTTTTTCCTGCCGCTAGAGAAAATAGTTTATAATATGAAGAACAAATTCAACACGCCTTCCAATTTTCCAGCCTTTCTCCGAGAACTTCGCTCCTGCTCTTCAAAATTCTTTTATGGTTTTAAAGCCTACAAAATATTTTCTTGTATTATACAAAAAGGTGATATAAAGTTGCTAAAATCTTTAGCTAAAATAAATCTATATTTATCACCAAACCTGACAAAGGTAATGGTGTTGTAGTAACCTGTTTTGTATAAGCGTTATGTGGATGATACATTTTTATTGTTCAATGACGAATCACATGCAAACTTATTTTTAAATTATTTAAATAGTAAACATTCAAGCATAAAATATACTGGTGAACTTGAAAAAGATAAAATATTATTTGTTCCTTTATCAAAAATGCGCAACAATTTTAGTGAATGGAATACATCATATTATTTTTTTTCAATGCATGATTACAATATACGATTACATTATTTTGAACATTGATGCTTATAAATTCTCATTTTTATTTATTTTTACCTTCAATAAATAATTGTATTGTGAGAAGAATTAGTTCCTAGAATGGGTTTTCTTTTTTTCGGTCTAATTAAAATACCTAATTATTTATTGTAAATATACTATAAAAATAGATTTTTTGGTGTTCCTTTTTTAAATTTATCATAAATCATTTATTTAATGCTGAACACTTAAAATGTTCCCGGAATGCATTTGAGAATTTATTCACCGCACCAAACTATGGTCCGCAGTTTTTGGTAAATTAAAAAGAAACATAAAATTTCATTTAATATGCATTGCTCATTCAAACAATTTTTCATTGTATTATTTAAGTGCCTTTAGTTTTCCAATATTTGAGCAAATTTCATTTAATTATATTTTTTTAAAGTTTTTATTTAATAAAATAAATATTTTTAAGATTATATAAATACCAGCAACTTTTCCCAGTGATGTCTTAAGTTGCAAAATAATGAATATGAAAAAAAGTATTTTGTGTCTCAATATTTACTTCTTGTGTAATAAAATGAAATTTTACGTCAATAAACTATAACATAACAAAAATATGTATGCACGTCGCTAGCATCCTCCTGTGCATGAATTTGAAAGGACGACACATCTTGAAAGAACATATGGAGTGGCTATTATATGTATTTGTGTTTAGATGAATCGCTACTCCTCGTAAACGCTTCAAGCGAATCTCACCAAATTTGATGTTAGGTTCCCTTCTGTGTGCGGCGTAGCTGCCCACTAACAAGTGGGTGGGTGTAGCCCGCCCGCAGGAGCGTTGGAGCCACTCCAATTGGGCTAGCATAGACGATCCCATCTGTGGGCGGCCGAAGCTCACCCAACAGATCGGCGAATCTTCTGAAATTGTGGGGGTGCAGCCCCATACCATCGGACAGGCGAAATCCGTTTAATAGGGGCGGCGCATCCACCGCAGTCTGTGAGGTGTGTAGCCTCCCAGTCTCCGGCGGGAGAGCTTTGATAAAATTGCTTGAAATTGATCGGGGCGGCGAAGCCCCCTACAATCTGTGAGGGGCACAGCGCCAAACTAATTCATGGGCGGAAGTAGCCTGCCTAAGGCAGCGGCGAAGTCGCTCCAATTGTGGGGGTCGCAGCCCCACACCATATGACAGACCAAACCCGTCCAACTTGGACGTCGCAGCAGTTGCTATCCGTGGGTGGCGAATTGAGGGAGAAGCCCGCATGATGGAGCGGCCAAGCCTCTCCAATGGTGGGAAGCGCAGGCCCCTTCATTAGGAAGGGCTAATGCCGTCCAGTTGGGGTGGCATACCTGCCCCCTTCTGTTGGCGGCGTAGCCGACCACTCAGCGGCGGGTGGGAGAGGCCCGCCCGTTGGTACGGCGAAGGCGCCCC
>JBAGKJ010166688.1:0-12050 GCA_037179465.1 Phronima sedentaria | reverse complement strand
GCTACGCCTAAACCTAACTTGTACGCTACGCCTAAACCTAACTTGTACGCTACGCCTAAACCTAACTTGTACGCTACGCCTAAACCTAACTTGTACGCTACGCCTAAACCTAACTTGTACGCTACGCCTAAACCTAACTTGTACGCTACGCCTAAACCTAACTTGTACGCTACGCCTAAACCTAACTTGTACGCTACGCCTAAACCTAACTTGTACGCTACGCCTAAACCTAACTTGTACGCTACGCCTAAACCTAACTTGTACGCTACGCCTAAACCTAACTTGTACGCTACGCCTAAACCTAACTTATTCGTATGAGGGTGAATGGAGTTTGAAGGTTACTGGGGAATTGAAGAATAATTGAATGAATGATGTATGGTATATAGGTAGTGGTTATGTATGGTATATAGGAAAGTTTTTTATCTCTAGTTTTAAGCACAACAATTGGTTACAGATTTTTATAAGTAAGTAAATGGTGGAACTAGCGAACATCTGAGAACTTACCGATATACCCCAGCGAACGAGTTCAGACTTTAGAAATTAGAAGATTAAAATAGACTTATTGGATACTCTGGTCTTCGACAAAGGTAAGCAAGTACAATTTTCTTCAGGCCTTTGATACTTATACAATATGGGGGGGGGTGATTAATAAAGACACAGTTACTAGGTCCCATTCATGAATGTTCTATCAAGTAACCTGAGTCTTAGATGTGAAAGCTTGTAACTCATTGTGAATAAATTCACAGCTGAGAGTACCTCTGCGATATCTACTTCATTTGCGGGAGCTGCTGTACTGCAGCTAAGGCGAGAAAGGAGTTCAGTACCTGTGCCTGGGGCACTGTAAAGTTATCAGCGCGTTAACCCTTTTTAAAGGTTAGTAGGAGTTAACCGAAGGAAACCTGTTTCCACTCATGGTGAGTTGAGTAACCTTGAACACTGGTACTAGTATGGTGAATTGGTGAGTAATGGTAGAAGTCTCAATCAGCCAGGAGCCTCCATTGTCAGCTGTGAGTTAGTGTCTCACTATAGAGATGTTAGATGAATAAATAATTAGGAAAATCTAAAGGGAACGTTAATTTATCCAGTGGGAGTTTGGGCCGACTTTTAGAGTATAACTACTGGGCACTGATACTGTAATCGAATTAACTATATTAATAATACCAATGTTTGGAGTTAGTACTTAGCGATTCTGTGTTGCTCGTAGATATATGTATATATATGTGTATATATATGTATATGTATATATATATGAATGTATGTATATATGTATATGTGTATATATGTGTGTATGTATGTATCTATGCATGATTAACTGATCTGGTACTTTTGTTTGGCCTGACTCTATAAGCCACTAAATTTTTAGTCTATTCTGAACAGGAGATCTTTAAAGCGTACAGATTATATCTGAGTGTTTATATATATGGTTCTTTTGTGTAAAATAACTTGGGGGGGGGGAAATAGTTCTAACAAAAAAATGACTAGGATATAGGATATGCTGCTGTGTTTGTATAAAGACAATGTACAGGGGAATAAATATAATATTTTGTAGCATTTTTGGAAAACTTCTTACTAGGAATTGATTGTTTCTGATTTATTAAATGAGATTTGGCCTATGTCAAAAGTCTTAAATAAAAAATCTTTTTCTTTCTTAAGTGAGCAGATTAATGTGTCACCGTTTTAGGGTTTTAATAACAATGTTTGTAAATCCCTAGGGTTCGTGTTTTGGGGAGCGTTCTCGCACCAGTGAACTCACCAACCCACCACTGCATGGCCTGATACCAGACTTGCCACACACCACCCCTGACACCTGGTTGTGTGAACTGCGGCTGACCACTACCCATCAGCGAAGCAGTGGAACCTTTCCAACGATTAAAAGGTCTGGGCAACTTATACTTTTACCTGTCTTTTGGATAAATTATATTTATTTAATAGCTAAGCAGTGTCTAGTGATGTCAATATTTGATAAATTCAAGCAGTGTGTATAATAAAATCTGAACGTTATTTGCAAAGCAGTGATTTTTTTAAAACTAACTAAAGAGTGAGTCTAGGTGCGAGATCTGTTCTTATTATTTTTATTTAGTGTGTTTTGTAAAGTAAATTATTTAGTTGAAATCTTTCCCACTCCTTTGTCTTGGTCAGCTCCTGGTCTGTGTACGCCTGGCGAATCTGTTTTTATTATCAACAGGTTAATAGCTCTCCCACTAACAGATTAATGCTTATATTATTCCAGGATAAGGTTTTAGAACTAAACTTTGTTATCACTGTGTACCAGATTTGGACACCCAAAGTGAGTCTACTTAGTCTCATTCAAAATTAGATTGTACTTAGGTCACTTTCAAACTAGGAACTGTATTTGGGTGAATCCGTTGTGCTAAATGCAGGCGGCTGTCACAAAGTATAAATTTCAACTATTCCTAAATTACCAGGGCTAAGATATACTGGCGCCGCGACATTTTATGGTGCCCAGACCCGGGAAAGTTGACCAAGCAAAGTGCTCAGTGGATAGTTTTGTTGTTTTTTTTATAAAAGAATATAATCCGTATAAATATGAGTTCAAGCAGTGATGAGGGTGCTAGGCTCCCTGTGACTTTAAGTCACTTAATAGACTTTGACCCTCTCCGTGACCCTTTCATGACTAGTTCAAAGGTAAGTGCGAGTACCATGCAGCAGACGAGATCTTTTGAGGGTCTACCAATGGTGAGTGCATTTGGGCATACTGCCTATTCAACCATTGAGGAAACTGCATTCAGAGGTGAGTACGGCAGTAAGCAGATTCATCGAGATCTGCTGAAGGATTTTGATCCTTTTTTGCCGACTGTAAAGATTACTTCAACTCCGAAACATTCAGGTGATATAAACTTATCCAATTTCCAGAAAAGTAATCAACGGGGAACAAATTCCGGGGAAAATTATGGGCATACAAATTGCATTGAGAGTAATAGGGAATTTAGATTGTTGCAACCTAAGGTATCTCAAACTTATCAGTCTCCTAGTTTTGTGGAACCCGCAGTGGATCCTAGATCCCGGTGTAGAGATGACCTATCCGGTGAAGATGCTGACGATGAGTTTGAAGATGCTATTGGACACTTAACGCGGGCTGTAAGGAAACTGGCCTCTAAGAGAAATCTTAATAGGGACAAACTTGAGCGGATAGAAAGACTTAAGTTATCTTTATTGGATAGCCTCTCTATCAATGATTATAAAGCAATGGATAATCCTAGGTTTGAGAAAAATGTTCATTTCAATTTCAAAGAAGCTGGTTGTGTTGAAGGGGAACGGACGTCACAAACGCTGGATAAGAGTTTAGACAATAGGGAGTGCGGGGATCGATCGATACTTCGAGGTTCTCCAAGCCGCAGTGACCTGGCTTCCAAGGACTTGGCAGCTGGTCTGTTGTCGTCGCTAGAGTTGCAAGGGTCCAAAGATCACCAAACTGGGGGAATCTGTTCACCAGGAGAGGATGATCATAACATAAACTTATATGGTAAGGTTCGCCAGAAATCTACCACCACAGAGATTCAAGAGTCTGGTATGCAGAAGTACTTGCATACAGACCTTCTAAAGAAGGAAATTGGTGCAAGTAAGGCTACTTCAGTGTGCACTGAGGGAGGGGCCGGACTGATGACTTATTCTACAGTTGCGAACCCAAGGCTCAGTATACCCTTACCGGATGTTGGTACACTTGCAGGTAGTGGGTACAGCAGGACAGGGCTAGGATGTGGCAATCCACTCCCACCTCGTCCACTGTCCGTACCTCTGCCGCATCGAACTGTAACAGACAGGCCAGTAGCTCAAGTTTCACAGCAACAAATTGCTGCAAATAGCACCCCTCAAATGGCAGCGAACTACAGTAACTATGTAGGTAACGACCAATTAATTCAAGCGCTTTCACGACTGGATAATAGGCATGCCCCTAGACCAGAGGCATTCGACGATACTACTGGCCAATCATTTGATCAATTCTTGAAGGATTTTGAAGAGTACTGCCAACAAAATTTCCGGGGCGGACCAAATTTGTGGATAAGCGAACTCTCTGCATTGCTATCAGGCGAGATGGGTATGGCATTTAAAACTTTAAAGGTACCAGGAGATTCGTACGTGGAATTGCGGGAGAAATTACGAAGTTGGTGGTCCGAGAATAAAGAGGCAATGGAGGAGAGTACAAAGACTAGGTTTAGGGAAGCGAGGATGAATGCTGGTGAAAGTTGTCGACTATATGCTGGACGGCTGGAGAAGTTATATAGGTTTGCTAATCCATACAAGGTGGATCGCTTGCAGAACAGCAAAACCCTTTTCCGGAAATTGCTAGAAACTGTGCCCGAGGACTTGGCGGCGCAGCTGAGGACTGCAAGGTCTTTCAGCAAAGCAATGCAAGGAGCTGACATTGTGTGGAAGGATGTACTCATATTGATTAGTCAGTATGATGCAGATTGTAATACGAGACGTAAGACTACAAGTAACCAGGTATGGGTTTCTGATAAGCAGTCTCCGAAAAGGGAATACCGGGCTCGCACATTCTCACGCTCCCCTCCTAAGCCACCAGTACGGCTTAATAATCACAATCACGTTGAAAGCACGGGCAGGAATAGCGATGGACATCCCGTTAATACAAAGAGTTCCGGCAGAGAGAACAATATGGTTGGAACAAAGTTTTGTACCTACTGCCAGAAGAGGAATCATGAAGTCAAAGACTGCTGGCGACTCTTAAACTTGTGTCTCCGATGTGGTTCCCCAAACCATAAATTGGTTAACTGTCCACGCAGGCTGGAAGATAGGAACCCAACTGGGAATTCTATTACCTCCAGGAGAGGGGCAGAAAGGAGGAGACCACGCACTCCGCATGACTCAGCAATTCAGGCCACTGAAACTGACTTAAGAGAAGGTCAATCTAACCAGGGAAACCGACGGGTTCTGAATGTACGGGCGAATGTTCAGAACTACATGTAGAAGCCCAACCACCTACAGCAGATGGTAACAGATCTATCCGCTCACCTCTAAACGTTATGAGTGTTGATTTGCAGGCCGAGGATCTTCCTCTTTGCTCAGTTGAAGTGCTGGGAAGAACTATAGATGCTCTTTTAGATACGGGAGCAACCTCTTCAATTATAAAAGAGGAAGTTCTAAGCGGGTACTCAGATATCAACAGAGACTCTTCAAACCTGAGTGGGTTAGGTGGTACTACGATTAACAATTGTGGAAAAGCAACTGTTGAATTGCGAATGGGTCCTCTTAAATTTAAAGAAATCTTTATAGTTGTACCAAATGATAGTATTCATCACAGTATGATATTAGGAAACTCTTTCTTTGCAGGGAATTTTCTTTCTGTAGATTTGCAAGCTGGAAAGCTATCCTTGGACCGCCCAGAGGGTTCATGGGATATTTTTTTTAAGGGAGAGACTTTTACATACCTTCGGAGTATCCCAGTATACACAGCGGAGGATTGTCGGATGAGCCAGAATGAGTCTGTCATTGTGCCGATCGAAGTTCCCTGTGAATTAAGTTTAACGAACGGAGACAATCTGGAACTATTTTATGACGGGGAGGTAGCTGAGAATTTGGGTGCATTTGTGTGGGGAACGCCAGGCATTTTAGATTTGAGCAAATCTGCAGCGGTTATTTTGAATCGTTCGGGCATTGGAACGAAGAGAACAGAGTTTGTGCGTAAAGGGACTTTAGTAGGGAAAGTTTCTACGATTTTTGAAGTAATGGCGTGTGAAGAACCTAGTTTACAAGAGGGAACAGAGGTTCGAGGCTTGTGGGAGACCCTCAAATTGGACCATCTAGGAGAAGAAGAGGCAAGGCAGGTTAAAGATATGTTAAATAGGCGTGAATTTGTTCTAAGTAAAGGGGATCGCGACGTGGGTTACGCTGTAGGGGTTACAAAGCACCGTATTGAACTGTTGGACGACACTCCAATTAGGCAACGTCCACGAAGGTTCCCAGAACCAGTAGTGGATGAAATAGAGCGGCAATGTCAGGAGCTGATGGACCTTGACATCATAGAACATAGTCGCTCTCCGTGGTCCTCTCCAGTAGTACCTATTAAAAAGAAAGATGGTACCTTAAGACTCTGTATCGACTATAGAAAACTAAATAGTGTAACGAAAGCAGATAGGTTTCCTATGCCTAGTATAGTTGATCAAGTCTACAGTTTACATGGCACTGCTTTCTTCTCCACGTTGGATTTAGTAAAAGGCTACTACCAGGTGCCACTGGAGCAGAGTAGTTCAGAGTGCACTGCCTTCTCAACCTCACGCAACCACTTCCAGTTTAAACGCTTAAGTTTTGGACTGAAAAATGCACCTGCTGCATTTCAGCGGGAGATGCAGGCGGTGTTGCATGGTTTCAGTGGAAACCAAGTGGTGATTTATATTGACGACATACTTATTCTAGGTAGAACTTTTCAGGAACACCTGGAGCTTGTTGAAAAGGTCCTAGTCACCCTTGAGAATGCTGGGATGAAAATAAAGCCTTCCAAGTGCAGTTGGTTCCAGTCAGAGGTGAACTTCCTGGGGCATGTGATAGGACGATCTGGGATAAAGAAGGCCCCAGAATACATGGAAGCTGTGCTTAACTTTCCCCAGCCATCTACTGTGAAGCAGCTAAGGTCTTTTATGGGCTTAGTGAACTTCCAGAGAAAGTTCATAGAGCGTTGTTCAGAAATAAGCCGACCTCTGAACAAATTGCTAAGTAACCGGGACACTGCTAAGATTGACTGGAACACCGAACGGCTTGAGGCTTTCCAACTATTGAAGGATGCGATGGTTGCAGATATTGAATTGGCATACCCTGACTACAGTGACAAGGCAGAACCTCTTGTTCTCTCCTCGGATGCCTCTCGCATTGGTTGTGGGGCATGCCTAACGCAGCAACAAGGAGGTCAGACGCGGGTGATCGCCTATGCGTCCATGACTTTCACCCAGGCACAATCGAACTACAGTGTTATAGAGCAAGAATTAGCTGCTATCCGCTGGTCTGTCAAGGTTTTCAGGAGTTTTATATACGGTGTACAGTTCATACTATATACGGACCATAGACCATTGGTTTATATGTGTAATATGTCCGGGACTAATGCAAGGGTCATGCGAACGCTTCAGGAACTGGAAGAGTACAATTTCGAGGTTAGGTTCAGACCTGGGAAAGACAACAAAATTGCGGATATACTCTCCAGAATAGAGACTGGTGTAGATGAGGAAGAAATTTCTATCATAAATAGAATACCAGAGGGTCTACATCTGATTAAGAAGGTACCGGGTGGAGGAAATTCACTTGTGGAAAGTTTGTATGAGGCACTTAGGTCCCACAAATTCCTTAAGGATGGGGGTACTGTAGTACCGGAAAGTTGCCAAACCCTCAGAGAAGAGTTGGCTGGTGAAATTTTAGCGCGACCAGAATATTACGGATTCAACAACGACAGGACCACCAGAGCCCGGTTGCGTATGTACAAGTTGGACGGGAGCCTCTCTCCAGTAGAGTTTTGTCTAGCATTCAGCGTGATTTACAAACTGCCAGTTTATGTATATCATGGGTTGAGTCAGCCATGCATATATGCTATAGAGAGAGAGTGTGATGAGACCAAGAACCATAGGGTACACTTACAGTGTTTAAGTGGAACTCATTATAACCCGCTGATGGAGAAAGTTGGTTTTGAGAGCAACTTTGCTCACAATCCACCCAAGGTTGTAGAAGAGTGTGCAGATCAGGAAATTGCGGAGAGTTCCGAGGATGAGGCGCCTGCAGTGTTCCTAAATCAAGAAACTCTAGTTTCATGTGACTGTCGCAGGACTAAAGCTGCTGCACAAGTTATTGCAAGTGTGGGGCCTGTAAAGTGCTGTGCACTTGTAGACACAGGAGCTCAAATTAGCCTCCTGAGTGAGCAATCCTGGAAGAGGATAAGGGAATTCAACCCAGAACTAAACCTCAGTGGTGGTACCGTGCGTATCAGGAATATTGGCAACACTCCTGTGGAAACTTTGGGTCATGTTCAATTGCCTTATGCTATTAATGGATTGAGCATGCAAGAGCCCGTAGTATTCTCCATAGTGAGGGATGAAGATATGCCATACTGCATGATATTGGGGGCGAACACTATTATAAAGAATAAACTTACTTTAAATTATAAGGGCAAGTGTATGGTTGCGGATAATTCGTCAGGAGGGCAAATTCTAGACTTTGTTGATTTTCCGGACCCGTCTTGTAATATATGCATAGGCATTGCCATAGAGGAGACACCAGAACAGAACTGTAAATCTTGGAGAATAATACCGGGAGGAAATATAAGACTATCTTCGGAAGAAATAATTTCCATGCAGAAAAATTCCGAGCTAAGATCGGTATTTTGGCGGGTGAAGAAAAGGACTCCAGTAAGTTCATGGAAGGGAATTGGGCTTTCGCATTATAAGAAAGCTTTCCCACAGTTGGTTACAAAGAAAGGTATACTATGGTATGAGGATGATGGAAACTCAGTGGTGGTAGTGTCTGAGGAGTTCTTAAGAAAATTTGCGACAGATGTACATGTAGAGTCCTGTCATATAGGTAGGAATAAACTGTTGACCAAGCTAAAAGATTTAGTATGGAGCCCTTACTTGAGACGCATTGTTGAGGAAACCTGTGCCCGATGTGACCGATGTCAGCGGTACAAAACAAGTGGACAACAGGTTAAACCACCAATGAGAAAGATAGCTACATCGCAACCATTCGAGCTTGTTTCAGTAGACTTGGTGGCCCTGCCGAAAACACACTCTGGGTACATTGGTTGCTTCACACTAGTTGATCATTACTCGAAGTGGGGCTATGCTATTCCTATAAAGAATAAACGAGCAGACACTGTGGCCAAAGCACTTGAAAAAGGAATCCTCCCATATATTACTGCGAAACCAATACAAATACTTTCAGACAATGGAAGCGAGTTTACATCCTCAGACTTCAACGGCGTCCTGGCTAAATATGATATCGAACACATTTACACTACTCCTTATTCCCCTACCTCGAACGGAGCAATAGAGAGGTTTAATAAAACTCTGGTAGAGATGCTGCGGTGCGTTACCACTGATTTGACGTCTTGGGATACTCTGTTGTCAGAGGTTCTTGTCAACTATAATAACTCAGCGCATTCCGCTATAAACATGTCCCCATCAGACTTCCTTCTTAGGAAACCGCATGCATTTATTCCAAAAGTGTTTGTTAAGCAAGAAAATTGGAAGGAAGGACACCATAAGTTTTTGTCTTTCTCTATTGGTGACCTGGTACTTAGAGCAACACAATTGCCAGGAAACTTGGTAGTAAATAAGTTCAAGGAACGGTTTGAGGGCCCTTTCCGCATTAGCAAGGTGAACCATGCTAATGGAGTCACATATGAGATTGAAAATCTCTCTAATGGCACAATTAGTAGAGCACATCATAGAGACCTTAAAGTTTATAAGGCCCCAGACAACACATACGGGTCGAAAGAAGCCGCTTTAAAACTAAAACAGGACCAGTATATGAACTACGATACATCTTCGGACGAAGACTCAGTTAATAGTGATGCGGAGAATCTTTCAGCCTATGTAATGTTGCGTGGGGAAAACCCTATGGAAGAGAGGTGTGATATTCGTGGGACTACATCCAACACACCAGTAACCTGGAGTACTGGGATTACCCTTGGCGACCAGAAGGGTGTAAATGAAGCAGAGCTGTTAGCAGGCGGAGAAGATAAAGCAAAACATTTCAGCATAGACTCTAGGGTTTCCAACAGTTATCCTACCACAGAGAAACATCCGGGTGGGGAACTCCAGCACCTAAACCCAGGGCTTCATAGTTATTTCGAGCAGCTCAATAATTGTACTTGGTGGGAGGATAGTCCCATTGTAATTGAAGCTAATAAGAACAGGCTCTCTGATAATGAGCCAGACAGCTTAGGAGAGTTTCTAGACCTTCTCTCAAAGTTTAGACTGATGGATTCTCCAAAGGTAAGTGGAGATTCAGGAAATGTTTCTTCACAACTACCTGGGGTGGAAGGATCTACTGTACTTCCATTACATTTGGAAACGGACTCTAGAGTAGGAAGTTTTAATGGACTCAGGTTCCCGAACGAGCCATATACAATGGCTGATGGGAATAGCACGGTGAATGGGAAATCCTTAAATGGAGAAACTGCGCTTCGCGCAGGGGAGCAATATAACCTTAACCCTGGAGTGACTCCTCCAACTGCTACGGAGAGCATAGACACCCGGCCTAGATCAGGAGCAATACGGATTCGGAAGCAAATTGAAGCAAGACGCAGGAGGAGTAGGAAACTAGTTATTGATAAGTACAGGAAGCTTGTAGAAGCTGAAGCACAAAACACTCCCAGGGTTAGGCATACTAGATCTAGAGGTAAAGTAAGGGATTACCCTAGAGTTCAACCAAGAATATTGGAGTACCTATAGTTTAGTGATGTACAGCATCACTACTTCTCCTTTCAGTCGAATTTATGAGGGGTGGAGGAATGTAACGGTGGTACCCGTATACTAATTTTTTTTCATGTTATGATGACTAAGCCATAGCTTCCGTGGGTTCAAGGAGCTTAAATATCTCTGGTCGACACGGTAAAATCCTCCTTGGCGCATACTTCCGGTGGCTGGAGTTCTGTGAACTTCGCCATGTGTTTTAGTGACCGTTAGGGATTAAGGGTTAGCCATGATTTTTTATTTAGGTATAATTATTTGAACGTGTGAATGTGTTAAGTAGGTACCTAGGATGGGAGAACAAGCTGTCCTGCACTCAAGTTTTGTGGTGGTAAGTTAAAAATCTAAATGTAATTGGGGTTGTACCTATAAAAAATCTAAGATTCTTAAACTATAGTCCAATGTTTACCAAATGTGGACGTACTGAGATATTAAGCTGATACGGTCTTATGAGAGCATGGTGAAATAAGTCATTCTGTAACCGTCCATGCCGTCTCAATGGAAGACTGCCATTTCACTGTATTTACAAGTTAATTTCTCGTAAGTTTTTATAACTTGTTTGAAGAGTTAATTTTTATATAAAATTCTGATAGAATGGCTCAACTTCCATTTGCATGGTGATGCACTCGTCGCAATAATCTGTTTAGCTATAGACAGGAATTAACCTAAAAAAAAAACTATTTTTTTTACTTGTATGAAATGCCAATTATGGGTGGATTTGGAGTGCAGGTTGGGCAGAGCTGTTCTTTCTATGTTTACTGGTAATGGGAGAGATGTCTGGTAGGTACCTAGTTTAGTGAAGTTTTCTGAATACTGGGTTGCGGGCTACAATGGTCAGAGGCTGCTGTTTATATGACTGTAGTCTGTGGGAATTGTTGCTAGAAGTGAATTAAGTGATCTAAAGCAGTTATTATACTATGCGAAGTAGCAGGCTAAATGTTCTAAACTTTAGTTAAGAGATGGAGAATGCGCCTCCAGGTAGTTTAGGTCTGCTAAATACTGTTTAGACTTACTTTCACTTTTGCCCTGGACCTTGCTTTTCCTTTTGTTGCTCGGGTCCTTGTTTGTTTCTAGTCTTTTGCTTGTTTCTAGTCTTTTGCTTGGTTCTAGTCTTTTGCTTGGTTCTAGGTTTTGCTTGTTAATAGTCTTTTGCTTGTTAATAGTTTTGCTTGTTAATAGTCTTTTGCTTGTTAATAGTCTTTTGCTTGTTGATAGTCTTTTGCTTATATCTAGTCTTTTGCTTATTTCTAGTCTTTTGCTTATTTCTAGTCTTTTGCTTGTATCTAGTCTTTTGCTTGTATCTAGTCATTTGCTTGTATCTAGTCTTTTACTCGTTTCTAGTCTTTTACTCGTTTCTAGTCTTTTACTCGTTTCTAGTCTTTTGCTTGTTGATAGTCTTTTGCTTATATCTAGTCTTTTGCTTATTTCTAGTCTTTTGCTTGTATCTAGTCTTTTGCTTGTATTTAGTCTTTTGCTTGTATCTAGTCTTTTACTCGTTTCTAGTCTTTTACTCGTTTCTAGTCTTTTACTCGTTTCTAGTCTTTTACTCGTTTCTAGTCTTTTGCTCGTTTCTAGTCTTTTGCTCGTTTCTAGTCTTTTGCTCGTTTCTAGTCTTTTGCTCGT
>JBAGKJ010155577.1:0-12068 GCA_037179465.1 Phronima sedentaria | reverse complement strand
CAAAAATTTTTTTACCTCAACTGGCAAGTGCAAATATGACACCTTATTTATATGACACCTCATATAATTTCTGAACGTAGATACAAGGATCCAATAATTTGGAGTTGTTTGAGAACGGAAGAATAAATTACGTTAGAACGTTAGAAATAATAGAGAATGCTTTATTTTGTAAGCATTTTGAGAGACCAGTTGTCATTGTTTAATATTGGGAGATTTTAATTTTATTTTTATTTGTGATTTACGTAATAAAAATGCATTTTATTACAATTTAGGTTTGAAATAACTTTCATTGAAAATAATAAAATATTCTGATTGTGAAAACATTTTTATTCACGTCATATTATCACACTGCTAGATCTCCTATGTGTTTGAAATCAACATTTGAAGATCTTTATATTGTTAAAAAACAGAAATAAAATCGTATAATCTCGAAATAGGTGAAATTTGCAATAATTATAAAATATATATTAATACTATTCCCAAAAAAAAAACAATCTTGGTGTAGCTCGTTCGTAACACGGATCATTTTGGTGAAACAAATGAGGGGATATACTGGTTATTGCGAGTGAAGCGTAGCGAACGAGCTCCTTCTCATGTATATGAAAATCCAATCGTATGGATAAAATGCCTAAAAATAGTCGTAGAATACATTTTGAAGGGTCATTTATGCTTATTTTTCAATTTCAAAACGATTTACGTGATCAACCGGCCCGACCCGGTTTACACAACGACATGAAAATCGGGCTATTCTCGAGCTGCGTGACAAGCGTGACACTGATGTCACGCTTCTTTGTCGCTTTAGAACCGAGATAACTTCACCAATAATTTTTACGTTTTATTGGTCGTAGGGGCAAAAATATTTTTATTCTTTTTTGTAGGCCAAATGTCCGCAGGCCAAAGGCCGTAGTCCAAATTTTTGTAGGCCAAATTTTGTTTGGAAAAATGTCAGGTAGGCCAAATGTCCGTTAGGCCCCCGATTAAATTTACTCACCCTATGTTATGGAACTATGGGGAGGGGTTAATATGTTAGATGAGTGTATTGTATGTGCCTCACTCGCTTTGCTCGTTTGGGTTTGAACGATAAAATTTGCTTATGTTCAGTAACTATGGTGATGGGTACATGAGGCCGAAAAACATTTGGCAGTTTAAAATAATTTGATAATAATATAAAAAATATTATTAATAAATAATAATATTGATAATAATAATATTTACTTAATAATAAATAATTAATTCAATTTTTAGCAGTTTTTTATGGATGCAAATATTAAAATAAACCAAATTACTAAATATGTTTAATGTTCATAGAATCACAGGTAAATTTAAATGCAAGGTATCAGAACATTAACATTTGAGGAATATGAACTCGATCTTTTCTCAAACTTTTAGGGAATTCAACTAATTCATTGCCAGCATTAATATTTTTTTTTTAACTTACTACGAAGCAAAATAAAATTGCGAATTAATGTTACCTAGTGTTTCCCAAGAAGACAAGCTGGGTATTAATCCCCCCTCAGTTTCAAAAGTAAGATTAAACTCTTATTTGGTACAAAATAGTCTGAAATGTGTATAAAAATGTTAAAAATGACAACTAACAGATATTTACTAATGGCCAATATACTAATGGTAAAGAAATTTACTAATGCTTAGTAGCCAGTGGCGTCACATATAGCCGGGTTGTTCTTGGAAACGGTAGGCACAGTTTACCCGCTTTGTACTCAGTGCAGGTGTGGGTTGCCGCTGAAAATGGCGGCCCCACCACGCGGTAATCAGGTCTTAGCTCCTGTTCCTTGTGTGACATTTTTTTTTATTGTGCGCTGCTTGTATTCCTAACTCAAGAGACAGATGCCATCTCTCTTCCCCCTTCCCCTCCCGACTTTTGTCAGACGCGACAAACTGGCTGACACCTGCCTATTTTCCACCCTGTCATTTGCCACCCGGTAATTTGCCACCCAATGTTTTGCCACTCATTCAGTTGCCACCCCGGTCATTTGCCACCCGGTAATTTACCACCCAATGTTTTGCCACCCATTCAGTTGCCACCCCGGTCATTTGCCACCCAATGTTTTGCCACCCATTCAGTTGCCACCCCGGTTATTTGCCACTTGGTAATTTGCCACCCAATGTTTTGCCACCCATTCAGTTGCCACCCCGGTCAGTTGCCACCCCGGTCATTTGCCACCCAATGTTTTGCCACCCATTCAGTTGCGACCCCGGTCATTTGCCACCCGGTAATTTGCCACCCAATGTTTTGCCACCCATTCAGTTACCACCCCGGTTTATTTGCTACCCGGTAATTTGCCACACAGTTTTTTTGCCATCCGGTCATTGGACACCCAGTCTTTTGCCACCCGGCCAAGCAACTTGGAATTATTATATCAATGCAACCTGTACGCAGTTAATATAGCGGTGGGTGCATACGTCAGGTTAGGGCATTGAGATTCTAGCTTGTTTTTTGTTCGCTCAAACAATTTGCGGGATCATATTAATGAAAACTATGCTCAAGAACTAAACCGGTGGGTGCATATGTCCGGTGAATGCATAAAGTGTGGGTGCACATGTCCGCTGGGCATCGCGGTCATCCATGCGTTCTGCGTTACAACTGGAGTATACTACTTGCCTCAGAATAGTAAGTCTTTGGACCAGTGGTTATTAGTATTGAAACCATTTACACGGAAAATACGGATAGGGTTACAATTATAACTGTTTGATTGCTTCCTTGTTGACAGCGAGCAAGTATGGTGTCATGACAGCAAGCATGCTTTATTTGCGGCAGACCATGCAGTCGCCTGACATATGCACTCAACGCCATAGTTCCTGAGCATAGACAGACTGCCTACCCAATGACACCATTTTCAATTAACCAGTTTATATATTAAGCAACAGTAACAAGATAAATTCGCATTTAATTATATATGAATTATATATTTTAATTATACATGAATTATACAATTTATATAATACTTTTATTAAATTTAACTTGGTACTTCTCGTATAAATAATATATTTTTGAGCCTCAAAATTATGCTTTTTATATTTTACAGGTAATTTTTAGCAAATTATAGCTATTAATGTCTGAATATTATGGGTAGACCCAAAAAACTCAATAAGGCCCATTGCCCGATTTGTAGGGTAAATACAACATCTCCTAAAGATGACTGTCAAGAAAAAAATAACATCACAGATGCCGTCAAACGAGACGTCACTGCTGACTCTTTGCAGACAGCTACTTTAGAGGTTAGTTGTTTTCTGACTGTTTTAGTTAGTTGTTTGTTAATTTGTGTACGAGTATAAGTGATTTTATGTTTAAATTAGGTCCTTCTTCCATGAAATTTTTTACTCAATTTGGCATAAATTAAAAACAAAAATGTCATTTTTGAAATTCGCTAGCTTTCTATTGATATGTTTAAAATATTACATTGTATCATTTTGTTTGAAAAAATAAGATAGCTGATTTCTACAAATTTAATTTTTAAAATAAATCGTAATATTGATACTTTAAATTTTTTTATTAATAATTTATATAGAATCTAAGGCACGGATTTAACATTGGATTATGTCATTCAAGTTTGTTCGAAATTTATACAATGTAAAATATCTAAATTTCAAAGAAATTAGAAAACGATTATTACAAGTATGTTTACAAAAAAAAATCCAGGTCTTGATTTTGCTATCTTTGTAGGTCGAATCAGTCACATGATGATGTAATTTACAACCGACTTTATTGTATACCCTAGTGTGCAATGAAAATATAAATGTGTATCCTCATATGATCAATTCAAATTTATTACAGATTCTATTTAATGGTATAATCAGTTCCAATCACTGAAATAAGCTAACTTTTACCAGACGCTTTTACTGCTCTGAATCTGATTTAATAAACGTTTTGGTCTAAAACATTGGAGGGAAACTAAACAATTTGGATGCAAAACTGAGTGACAGTAAAAAAAAAAAAAATTATTGCGAGTGAAGCGTAACAAACGAGTTCCTTCTCAGGTATATATGAGAGGCCAATCGTCGCGGTAAAATGCTTAATAATGGTCGGAGAATACTTTTTGATGCTTTGTTTTTTTCTGCATTTTTACATGCCCACCAGAGTCGAAGGCTCATGGAAGCATATTATGTTATAGCGATGTTTGTCTGTGGAATCGTCGGATTGACGAACGGTTGGTCAGAACTAACTATTTGGGTCATCAGAACCACAAATCAGTCGAAAAAAAAATTCGTCCGTCTGTCCATCTGTTCGTGGCAATAATGTAAATCCCATAAGACAATAACTAAAATTTTTATTATTCGACATAAAGTCTCCAAATTTGGATTAAAAGTTGGGTTTTGCAATAGAACATGATCCCCAACGAAATTAAAAAAAAATTCATTGTTGCCGAGTTACGGCTGATTGACGGAAAAAATCTCAATTTTTCACTTTTTTAACAAGATGAAATTCAACTTTCTCGTAAGAGAGCTAAGGACTAGAATATCTAAATTTGTAGCGATTATTTGCAGTCTGAGAGAAAATCTTCCGGTACCTGCCCTTACATCTAAATTACTGTACAATAATATGGGGATGTATATATGATACTCATTTAAGGCCTTATTTCTTAGCCCATTCGGAACCACTATTTAAACAGTGCTAAATCTTAAAATTGAAAGAATTTTTAAGTACAGAGTGGCTATTGCGGCGTTCAAAAGTTTTAATGACAATGCCCGGTCATTTAATAATTCCCCTTCTTATCAACCACGCATTCCAAATTATCTAGAACTGAATTTTCAACGGTTAACCTAACCAAATAGTCAATCTTATATCAATTAACAGTTGTGTGGAATGATTACTTACTAACACAAAAAAAATCCACATCTCTGCCAAGCTTCAAGCGCCAGTACATGGGTTATTTGCGCAGTTTTTATGAACCTACATAATGGTCTGCTAACAACTATATAATATTTTGGGGACCATTGTGTATGTTGTAAGAATGTGTTATTTTGTGTTATCCATGCAAAAATAGTGATGTTACTTTTCACCGTACCAACCACTTTCCATACCACATTATTGCCCGGTTTTATCTTAAAGTCAATAATCTCTTAGAAGATCTGTCCTTCTTTAATTTTATATTTATTTTGTATAATGTTGTAACGTAATTTTTATGGATCAATAAATTTGCTGACTTATTAAATAGATTGTACCATAGAATTTGTTAAAACTTGGTTAACAGGTCAGTTTCTACGCAAATGAATTGATCCTAAAGTATGTTTCCGTATTAGCCTTGAAATTGTGCTTTTGCGAGATAAAAAGAAACTTATTATAATTACTATAAATATGAACTATCTTGAACGTTTTTTCTTATATTTTCAAAACGGTATAGCCGTAAAAATGTTCGAGTTTGCCATCTGAATATTGTGGGTTTTATTTATATGTTAAGCATGCTTTTAAATTAGATATATTTATGTTACTTGTTAAGTAAGGATATTATTTCATTGAAGTTGCGATAAGTTAATAATTATTTTTTATTTATAAAAAATATCTGTAATAGCAAAAACTATTAACTGACAGGTATTACAGAAAACCTCCACAGATGCAACGATAGAAAGTCAGTGTTCTCATGGAAGAGCTTCAGCGTGTATTATGTCCACGAATGAAATTTGTGCCACCATGAGTATTAATTCAAAAACAATAAAAACTAACGTGGAATCTATTGGCAAGCAAGATTTGCTGTGTTGTATTTTGTTCTTCCTCAAAAATAAACGAGGTATAGAGATTTCTAAAGAACGTATTAATCGAACAATAGTTCAGGGAACTATGTTTCATAAATTTATTTTAGATGAAAACAGGTTGTTGTCATTAAAACATGGTGACTTGAATAAAAAAACTTTTCGTTTTTTCGAACATATCTTCAACTTAGATATACTCGATAAATTTATTTTAAATGATGCTCTTAAACAATCGTCAACAATATTGATGGAAATTAATAAAAAATATATTTCTATAGAAAAGCAAAATTCTTTTTATTTGATGTTTGACTGTCATGGCATCGAAAAAATTTTCAATAGAGCGTGTGTCTATAAATTTAAAAACATAGACGATTTGAAAAAGAAGATTTTGCAAATTATTGGTAAAAAAATAGTAGGAAAAGTCGAAACTGTTAATTTTTTCCCAGTAAATTTAAATTTAATTGGTACTAGTGAATCATACGCAAAAAATCCAGCTGCGATTATTGAACAAATTTCTGAATTGAAAACAAAATGTTTAGAAGTTAAAAAAGAAGCTGAAGAAGAAGATACAACCCCATCTTCGCTGCCGGAGAGTACTTTGTCAAGAAAGAAAATAGAAGAGACTCCATGGCACTCCTTTAGCGATTCTTCTGACATAATGGTTAGCAATTGATAAATGTTTGAATAAAAACAATTCATTTATTCATAAAACTTTTTCCGCGAGTAAATTTGAACCTGAAAGCAAATCCTTTCGAGGCCATTTCATCATGTGAAAATTTTCACGCGCTGACAATTCACCGAGGAATTGTTGCTGTTTTGATGTAAAGAAATTAAGATATGCACAATAATAAAATGATCAATTTAACTTTCATATTATGGAGACCTTTTTAATTGGAACTTATATTTTAGATTTTTAAAAAAGAGTTACAATGGGTACAATAAATAAATTGTTACAAATATAAATGTGTTCGCGTTTAAAAAATAGCTAAAAGTAAAGCTGAGAGTTTCAGAAGAAAGCTACCGGGTGAATATTTTGTATTAGCTATATTAAAATTGGCGTTATGTTATTTTAGCTGGTGTTTCTGCACACGAAAGCATGCTAATTTAGTTAAAAAATTATGAAATATGAACATTTATTTTTATTTTCAGGAGTGGGATCCTTCCGCCAATATACCGGGGGAAATATTGAGCGACGTTGAGCTTCCTTTAGAGAGCAGTCAGGAGGGCGTCGATGCCATGCATTGTCGAGAGTCTGTCTTCGCAAAACGAGTTGCCTGTCCAGGATGCTCACTTTCGACAGGCCATGAACCTAATTGCAACTATAGAGTGAGTTTATTTAGTTTTTATTGTAATTCTATAGTGGTGTTATTATTTTAGCTCTAAGATGATCGAATTAAGGGGAGCTTTGACCTAAAATCCGGTTATTTTTATTTTTATTTTATTGTTGCCTAATATCATTCTCTATAAGTTTCACTACAATGCTGTGAAAACATAATTGCAAAAAAAACATACTAGAAATGGAACAAATGTACCGAAACGTGGAAGAGTTACTTCGTATTTCAAAGCTTCCTTTATATTTCAAATTAATTTTTCTCCTATTTGATTTTTTGCACTTTTTTGTTCACATTCAAATCGTTATTTATCTGTCATTTTTTAACAGATTTTTTTCATTCACTTTGCAAATGAAAGGTAAACCCCTACGCATTTGAAATTATTGAGGGAATTTCCATTTTTTTTTTGGCTACAAATATTTTTTTCTTCCTATTTAAAAAAAAAATAAAAGTACAAAAATGACATTTTTCATTAAAAAAAATCAAATGAAAAATGTTATCAATAATAGTTGTTCTCATCTGTCTTAGCTACGTCAGGATGAAAAACAAAAACAAATTCGGTTGATTTTCGATTCCAAAATATCATTTTTGAAAATTTGCAAAAAAAAAATGAAAAAATCCTATTGACTAAAAAAAGACAGTTAAAATGTCTTAATATTCGTTTTTACATATCGTAAAAAAAATCTTGCTACAAAAAAACTCAGTTCAAAAAGTCAAAGCTCACCTTTACAGCGATCCAATTGATATTAATTTTTTGTCGTGTCTTCAATACTGAAGAAATTATTCCAAGAACCTTATATTTTACGTTATTATCTCGGCAATTGTTTTAGATTATATTTCAATACGAGGTTGATCTCTTAAAAAAAATATATCTGTATCTATCTTAACCATGAGCTTCTCCGATTTGCCGATAAATTCAATACTATTTAATCTCAAATATTAAAAAATAACATTTTAATATTTATGATTATACAAATTTATATTATTTAAGCAAGATAAAACGGTAACCGTCCTACAAATGAATTTGGAGGTTGAAACTTACATTTTTTATCTCCCTAAAATAGTTTATGCTCAGCATCTAGCAAGTTATATATTTTTTTGCATTAAATGTGAAAAATATACTCTACCCTAAATCGACTTTGAAACATACTCTAAATCGACTTTGAAATTGACACTTTGGCGATTCAGACGCTACGTGTATATAGTGCAACTTCGCTGGCGCTGTCTTTTATAGGTTCGGGCGATGACCGCTGCCGCGGTCACACGATGTCCGATATGGTTCAATTTTTTTTACTCACCTTCGTTACGAAATTCTCTAGAGGTGTTTTTGGAATCATCCCGAAATTTGAATGCTAAGTCTAGTTTAACACTGAACAGCCGTGTATTACTTCGATATTTGATTTTTTTTATAGTTCTAAAAATAAAAACAGATAATTCAATTATTTTAAGATAATGCGTTCGTCCTTTTTTGGTTGCGCATAATTTTTTAATGAATTGATTCTAAGGCCGAATGCTATACTAATATACACGTTTTTGGGGCGAAATGCTTTACTGATTTACACGTATTTGGAGCATGAGACCTGTACTATTCGCTTCCATTTGGGGCGAGCTTTTTTTCTGTCGAAGGCTTTTTATATTAATATAACTTCATAAGAAAACCATAATTTAAAGGTTGAAGCAATTTTCGACACTTTAGAATGATCTGATTAGATTCGGAATAGATACACAGCTTCGTTATGTCAAATTTATCACAAAATTTGAATTTTAAGTCTACTTTTTATACACCCGCTAAAATCGGAGTGTATTATGTTATAGCGTTATGGGTCTACCTGTCTGTCCCGCTCTGAGGGAAGACATCGATATCTCGAAAGCGGGCCCAGAGAATTTAATGAAATTTTCAAAGCGACTTAATATAAATATAAATAGATGAGCTATTCCCAAAGTTTGGTTCCCTATTTGAATTTTAAGTTGTGTTTTTTGAGACATAACTTATAAAAATTAACACGAATTTGGACCCCAACCAATAATTTCGACCATATCTCTAAAGCGGGTCCAGAGGATTTAATGAAAGTTTCACAGCAGCTTAATATCAATATCGTGCGAACGCGGTTGCGATCGCCGCTTCAAACAAAAAAAGACTGCACCGCGAAGTTGCACTATATTACAGGATGCAGTGAAAATGTTGAAGTACCAAATTTGTGAGTGTCACAGCTCCCTCATTGTTTTATATGCAGCTTTTAAATTTCACTGATTTATACAACTCCGATAGATCTACCCGTGGACGTTTACCACAGACGAAAATTCCATTTGATTCCTGAGTTATGGTGTCATGAACATAGCCATTTTTTGCGCAATGATTTCATCTTCTTCTGCTTTTCCTTCTAATGCTACCGGCCGGCAACCATTTCGATCATTTCTAACAGTTCGATTTTGTTCACAATTTTTACACACCTTCCTTACAACATGCCTTAGAGGTGATTTGGGTTTTATTCCGAAATTTGAATAAGAAATATTTATTCCCATTTTTACCCCTTTACAAAAAATAATGGAAACCCATAAGAAAATGGACAAATCTAATGTTACTTGCCGGCGGCCATTTCAACCATTTATAACATTTCGATTTGAATCAAATTTGTTACACACCTTCCTTACGGTACGCTACCTGTTGGTGGCCATTTCAACCATTTATATATGCCTGATATGATTCAGTTTTTTTTTACACACATTCCTTACGATATTCCTTAGAGGCGTTTTTGAAATTATCCCGAAATTTGAATTTTAAGTTTTTTTTTAATATTTTTCTGCGTTTGAAAAATTAATGTAAACCCTTAAGGAACTAACCAAAGTTATTTATCAATATCAATATTTAGCTAATATCAATATCGTGCGACCGGGGTTGCGATCGCCGCCTCCAAAAAAAGACCACACCACGAAGTTGCACTATATTACAGGATGCAGTGAAAATGTTAAAGTAACAAATTTTTGACTGTTAGAATATCAGATAAATTTTAAATTTCGATGCACCTTACTACGTAGCCGCTTCGTCTTATAAGTTTGGTTATTTATATTAGTTGCTGAAACAATATTTTTTTCTATATATGCTGAAAAAAGACAGGCAGTAAAAAATAATATAATGTAGAAACATATGTCAGAAAACTCTGCTTAGAACAAAACGTATCTGACGCGATAAACCATTTTTATTTGTTTTTCAATGTAAATTTTTAAAGATTTTTTTTTTTATTTATTCAAAATATCCCTACGGATATTTATTTAGGGATATTTTGGTAAATAGGTAGCAGCGAAATTTAAGTAAAAATTTAAGTACAAATTTAAGTAAAAATTTAAGTACAAATTTAAGTACGAAATTTAAGTACATTTAGCACAGAGAATGGAATTAGCACGTTTTGATTTAGTCATGCTATTTTTTTCAGTGTTTTGAAGAAATGGACTTAACAATTAGCACCAACGCCGAAATCAGCAGCCAAGCTGATACGGAGAGCAGTAAAAGTTTGTCTGATGATGTCACTTCTATCGGTCTAACCACTGATGGCTCTGATGTCCTGCCTCAAGCAATGCTAACTGACGCTGCCTCGTCAGCCCTTCTTGAGCCAGTACAGCGCCATCGGATTACGTCACAATGTAACGAAAGAACCAAGAGTATTTCATGTGAAAATACTACTTCAAAAATAAATAAAACCTCTGATGAAAAGCTTCGTAATATTGATAAAGATTGGGATACAAAATTAACAAATGATCAAACAGATATACCAGTTCATATTTTACAAATCGTAACCACTTTATTAGGTATGGAGCCTCCTATGATGTATGCGTTTTCAAATGATTGGATCCCTAACGAATATCGTACTAAACCACTTTTTCATTTATTTGATAAACATTATGTGGTTTCTGTAAAACGAAGTGGTAAAATTTTGGTTTATGATTCATTGCAAACCCAAAAAAACAGATTGAAAGACCAACACTTTCAAGCACAGTTAAGAACGGCATACAAAATCAAAGAAAAAGAAAATTTAGAAAGTGTTGTTGAATTCCCAAAATGTCCACAACAATTTTTTAACGATTGCGGAGCATTTGCATGTTGTAATGCAATACTTATTTTAAACGATATTGATCCAATTAATTTGAGCGCTGATGGGGTAGCTCTAAGATCATTCTTGGAAGAATTTATTAAAAAAGAAACCCCCAAATACCTACCCCCTTTAAACTGCAATACCACTGCCAATGCGGCCACGGAGTTAAGCAGCCCATCAAGCTATGCTGAAGCTGTTAAAAATTTTAATGTAAAGCCGAACTATAAACTCTTTAAACCGAACGTTCCTACTGTTGCTGCGGTAAGTCTTTTATATGTATAAATATTAGTATTTTTTCTGATAACTTAGGATTTACTGTATCTTTTAAATTGCATTTAAAAAAATATGCTAATTTATTTTTGTGCTTGCAACCTATAAATTAACTATCAGTCCTAGTTTTTCTACCACCACACATTATCAATTTGTGTGCAAAATTCACAAATAGTGAATGAGTAACAGGAATAAAATATGTTTCAATATTGTATTGTAAAAATAAATAATAAACAACAGGGTAAAAATTAATTCTTCGTAGCGGTAATCTATGATTTTCTTCATAGAAAGCAATATTGAAATATTGTGTGTCAATAATTTTAAATATTTAAAAGTGAACACAATTTATGATTATAGTTTGGCGCAAATTTATATAGATAAGTTGAATATCCGAAAATCCACTAAACCCATTTCCACAAATAAGGCCTCAAATTAAAGTTTGATACACAGCTTCAAAAAGAAAACTCAATATGATTAAAAATGAATAAAATATTCAAAACTAAGGACAATAAATCCACATGGGGTTGAATACAAAAAAAGGTGTCAAACTAGGGACAATAGATACATTTGGGGCTTAATATGAAACGTGCAAAACAAGTGACATCAAATTCATATGGGTCTAAATACAAAATGTGAAAACAAGGGATATTAAATCCATGCGGGGCTGAATATA
>JBAGKJ010144467.1:0-12069 GCA_037179465.1 Phronima sedentaria | reverse complement strand
TAATTTGTTCAATTATGAAACTAATTAATTACTAATTAAACTATCTCAAGTACAAAATTACTATTTAAACTATCTCAAGTACAAAAAGATAACTTAGCTAGCTACTTCAAAGTACACCTGCCAACCTTCACCCTCCCAAGCCAACCTAATGCTGGGGTTAGGATCCATACTGCAAGAATTTGTGGCTTACTGTTCCTCGATGATTAGTTTAATTTAAAATAACAAAAATGCATTCAAGCTTCAATTGAAGTCTGTGAGAAAATATCACATTTATTTTATTGGAATAACTACAATCCTTTACAACGATTTACTGATTTTCAGAGTTATCGTTTGATTCCAGAAAATTGTGCAATAAAAAGTAAGGACTGTGAATTGTGATATATATTAATAGTGGTAAAGTGAATTTTAAAAAAAGTTTTATTCACTGTAAAGTGCAATAAAGAAATTTTAAAGTGTTTTTAACAATTATGAGAATTTTGAACTAAAGTCCAGACGAAAGTGAGAAGATCCTGTTCCAGCCTGCTCCCCAGCTAAACAGATTAGTGTACTGAAATTCGTTTTCATGTGGGATTGTAGCTTAGTCGGATCAGTTTAGTGTAGCACGTTGTCTATTTTGTGACTATTGTTCTAATAAGTTTTTAATTACTCTTATAGTTTGGAGTTGCAATATTTAGGAGCGCCCTGTGTTAGGAATTTTATCTGGAGAATTATTTATCTTTGTAATCATATTAATTTATCGGAGAAAGTAGGATGTCTGAGCTGGTGGAAGGTCTTCCTTTTACCTTGGAGAGAGGTAAACCTTACATATATGTGATGGACGGAGCTAAGGCATACAAGTGCTCGGTTTTGGAACGGGCTAAAGATAAGATTTTGGTGCATTTCTATAAGTGGAATAGGAAGTATGACACATGGATTGATATAGATAGTGACAGAATAGTGAACTTTGACAGATGGGCAAGAGGGGGTAATTCAGTGAATGACTTGGGTGGACCTGGAGTGGGTGAAGATGCCAGTCAAAATAACCTACTGGAGTCAGGTGAACCTGATACGGCTATATCGGATGCTAGCGACTGCGAGTCAATTTTGGAGTTGGAGAGATATTTAGATATTTGTAGTAGCCAGTTAACAAGCAAGAATGATAATGGGTATGGGAAGAGAAAGAGGACTAGTGAAGAGAGGAATGAAAATACGACAAACGCCCCAAAGAAAAAAATTAATAAGAATAATGTTGTCACGGAGATATATTCAGGACCAGGAAACAAAAATCCATCAGTTTTAGAGAGCCAGAAAACCATACTTCACTCGAGTTTGACAGGCATATTGGATGTTGGTGGTGGAGGTGTGTCTGTGGAAGCGGAACCAGTTGTGGGTGCCCATAATGCTGGTTCTGAGATTACTTCTGAGCTTCTGCAGTCCGATCCCCGGAGTACTCCTCAAGACCAGAGCTGCTGCCGGCCTGCATCGCCGAGTGGGGGAGCTGCCGGGGCCAACACATCAGCATCTTCAACACCTCGGTGCGTATCTAACGCCAGTAACACGCAAGCAGCTGCTGGCTTGTCGACTGCTGCTGAATTAGTACAGACGGCACCTGACAGTCGAACTATTGATTGCTCTCTGTGTCAGTTGCCAATTGTTGGTAAAAGGTCTATTGCTTGTGAAGTTTGTAAAAAACTATTTCACGCTGATACTCTATGTCTGGGTATTGAGCAGGAAGAAATATCCGTCTTGCTCAAAAATTCCAATGGTGGAATTGTGTACAAATGTTGTTTATGTAGATCCCACAAATCGGGAGCAACTGGGGCGTTGAATCAGATTGTCCGAATGGTAGGGGCTTTGGCTGGAAGGGTGGTACATCTGGAAAGTACCAGAGGAGTAAGTGTTGAGCAAAACTGCTCTGAACCTGTCCGGCCTGTGACCTCTGTCTCCAGAGCTGAGGTACAGGCTCAAGTTAGAGAACTGCGTGAACGTGAAAAGCGTGCTGATTCGATTGTTCTGAGAGGGTTTAACACGTCTGATATTGGTTCTGTAAGAATAATTTTTGGGGAAATCTGTCGGTTTCTGGGTTTGACAAATATAGAATTGCTGGATCTTAAGAGGATTGGCTCCACTAATCTTTTTAGGGCACGTATCTCTGATGTGGAGACACGATATAATCTATTGCGACATGTGAATAAGCTTCGGCAGTCTGACAAGTTCTCTCGAGTGTTTATCAACAAAGATTTGACTTATCAGCAGAGAGAGGAACTAAAGGTCAGACGCAGAAATGTGCAAGGAATTAGAAGACATATGGTGGACAATCGAGCAGAGAGAGAGTCATCGCCTGTTGCTGGAACTTCTACCAGCAATAGCTTCCCTGCTCCAGTTTTGAGTCGGGGTGGGTTTGGGGGTCGTGGTGTGAATCGGGGTTGTCGTGCGAGTCGGGGACTGGGTGGCGGTCGGGGTCGTGGTGGGAGTCGGGGTCGTGGTGGGAGTCGGGGTCGTGGTGGAGGTCGGGGTCGTGGTGGGGGTCTTGTCCTTGGTGGGGTGGGGGCGCGTGGTGGAGAGCCTGTTGTTCGAGGGGAATGTTTGGATCAAAGTCGTGCTGCGGCTGATGGTGGGGGTGGTCATGTGGCTTTTGGTAGCAGCCATGGATCCTCCTCTCGTAGCAGGGATTCTTACTCTGGTGTGGTGGGTGGTGGTCGTGCTGCTGGTCACACGAATGCACCTCATATACTGCGCAATTTAAACTAAATTGTCAGTCTTCTGTTGTAAATTTTTCCTTGAACTTCTGTACAGTAAACTTGAATTCTTTGATTAATAAACTTAATTTTGTTGCTAACTTAATAAAGGAAGAGAAACTGCTTTTACTGTCTGTTACAGAGACTTGGCTGAACAGTGCATGTAGCAGTTCGTATGTACAGATTCCGGGATTTGCATTTTATAGGGGGGATGCTGCTGGGGATTGTAGAAAGCATGGAGCTGGTTTATACGTGTCAGATAGTTTGGATCATGTAGAAGTGGAGGTGCCCATTCCTAACGTGGTGTTGGTTCACTTGGTTGGTTTGGATGTTTTTGTTTTGTCAGTGTATCGACCACCATCATACTCAAATGATGATAATTCTCGACTGATAGATTTCTTAGTTTCCTTCTCAGCTGGCAGGGAGTTATTAGTGCTTGGGGACTTCAATCTGCCTACTTTGAAGTGGCAAACGGAGATTGGAGCTTCTCCATACGTATCTCCAGTTGACAGAGCATTCTTGGATTGCTTTGTGGAGTGTGGATGGACACAATGGGTCAAGACTGGCACATTCTTCCCTTCGGGGAATGTGTTAGACTTAGTACTCACATCTGAGACTGATAGAATTGGTGACATAGTTGTTTGTCCCCCATTGCCTCAGTGTCACCATTGTCCTGTTGTGGGCAATCTTGTCTTCCAGTTCGGTCCGGAGCAGGATAATCTGAATTCTGCTGAAGGGTTTGCCTGGAGCAGGGGTAACTATGCTGCAATATCGGAGGAGTTACAAGCAGTAGACTGGGAGCTGGCATTTTATGGTCTGAATGTGGGAGAAAAATACTCCCTTCTTCTGGATTTGCTCCATGATTGCATAGCGAAATACATTCCTCGCAAAACTGGAGCTAGGAGAGGGAAGTGGATTGTAGCACCTCCCAGGCAGTTGCTGAATGAAAGGGCTAGGCGGTGGTCAAATTATAAGGAGGTCCGTAGTGTGATGGGACGACAACATGCAGAGACAGATCAGGCATGGTATGAGTTCAATGAGGTCAATTACTCCTATAGAAACTATGCGCTTCTCAGACATTGTCAATATGAGATGAAGCTCATTGGCATGCTGAGAGAGGCTCCAAAAGTGTTCCACTCTTACATCAGAGAGAGGAAGAAAGGCTGCCCTGCTGTCGGACCCTTGAAGTTGCCGGATGGGACTGTGGTCACGGACAAGGCGGGGATGAGTGAGATCTTTAGGCGAGAGTTCACCTCGGTTTATGTAGCTGGTTCTCCTGTGGACCCACACCTCTCACAGCAGATTTCCAGTCAGATGGATGAGATTCAAATAGATTGTGATACCGTTCTGCAGGAATTACTAAACCTGGACATCTCAACTTCTCCCGGCTGCGACTATATTCACCCTATGCTGTTGCGATCTTGTGCGAGTTGCCTGGCACTGCCATTGACCATGATCTATAGAGAGTCGCTTCAGGAGGGAAAGTTACCCAGAGAGTGGAAAATGTCAAGAGTGATTCCAATATTTAAATCTGGGTGTAAATCAACAGCTTTGAATTATCGCCCTGTTAGTTTAACCTCCATATGCTGTAAGACCTTGGAAAGAATACTTGCTCCTCATATCTCCAGCTACTTGGAAGAAAATAATATTTTATCTGGGAGACAGTTTGGCTTTAGAGTGGGACGCTCTACTGAAGATCAGCTTCTGCTGGCATATTGCGATATAATATCCAAAGTAGATCGAGGCCAGGTTGTGGATGCTGTATACCTGGATCTCTCTAAAGCCTTTGACTCAGTGAGTCCCTCGCTCATGATACAGAAATGTAGAGGTTTGGGATTTTGTAACCAGGTTATGCAATGGGTTGGAGATTTCCTGCAGGGCCGCAAGATGTGCGTGTCGGTAGGTGGTGTGGACAGCGAATATTCAGAAGTTTTGAGTGGCGTTCCACAGGGCAGCGTGTTGGGACCGCTTTTGTTTTTAATTTATATTAATTCATTGGCCCTCCACCTTTCTTGTTCTTGGTTTGCATTTGCAGACGATTTTAAGCTCTATATTTCGTACTCGAAAAGCCCTGAAAATGCGAACTCACCTAGTGTGGCCTTGCAGAGAGACCTTGATTGTTTTTTCAGTGTTGCTGCATCCTGGAATCTTCGTTTGAATAGTAGTAAGTGTGTAGTTGTTAGGTTTGGTGAGAGGTCTCGGCAGTGTAGGAGTGGCTACTGGATCAATGGTGACGAACTCAGGCTGGTGGAATCTCATCGAGATCTTGGTGTTGTGGTAGATAAATCTTTAAGATTCCACACACATATAAATGAGATTGTCCGGAAAGCTACTGGGTTGGCCAACCAACTGTTGAGATGTACGGTTAACAGATCTCCACTGTTCATGGTAACACTTTTTGTGTCGCACATTCGACCCCTACTCGACTACTGCTCATCAGTGTGGAACCTGGGCTATCTTGGTGATGTTCATAAGCTGGAGTCTGTACAGCGGAGGTGGACCAGAGAGGTGCAGGGCTTGGAAGAATTGAATTATGTCACAAGGCTCAAGAGACTTGAGCTGTTCTCCATTCGGGGTAGGCTCCTCAGAGCAGATTTGATTAAAATTTGGAAGATCTTTAACTCCAGTGTAGATGTTGGCCTGGGGGAGGTCTTTGAGAGAGAGTCTCACGAAGCTACAAGAGGTCATCAGTACAAACTATCGGTGCCTATTTGTAGAACCGAGTTGCGACGTAGGTTTTTCAATGTTAGGTGTGTAGGGCTCTGGAACAGCCTCCCGCCAGTAGTTGTCGGGGCTGGCACTGTGCTTCAGTTTAAAAGTTTGCTAGACGCAGAGATGGGGCAGAGCTTTTATGAACCTTAACAATTTTGTTTTCAGCCGGCTTATGTTTGGGGATGGGGCAGCGGTGCTGACTAGTTCGATTCGCACCGTGCTGTCCTTTTTGTTGGGGGGTTCCTTTGGGCTGGGTGTGTTGGGTTTTGTTGTCGGTCGGTTTTTTTTTCATTTTTATTTTCTTTAAGGGCAGGTCTGGTTTTGTTTTCCAATTGACTATTAATCTACAAATTTGGTGTTGTCATATGATACTGATTTTATTGTTGTTTTGGACTTAATTTTATCTTAACTGTTTTTTATATTTTTGCAAAGCCATTGTGCACAATTCCCTTGTTCTTGTTGTTGGTGATGATGCAGAGTGTAATCTTTAGTGGGGCGCACATGGTGTATTGCCTCCATATCAGCAAAGCTTGGGCAGCTGCCTAGTGTGAAAGCTGAGGAGGCTCCGAGGTGAGATTCCGAGGTGAGACAGTTGTGTGGCAAGGGTTTCTTGAAGCTGGGCTACCGTCTCCGGTGCTCCCAAAGCTGCACAGTTGAGTTTCTTGCTTGCCGGTCGTTTCCTCATAGGAGGACGAATACGCAGGGACAGTTTACTGCGCAGCAGATAGTGATCTGTCCAGCAGTCTGCGCCTCGCATTGCTCTGGTGATGAGTGCGTCTTGTCTGTCGCGTTGCCTCACTATGCAGTAATCGATCATGTGCGTATGCTTTGAACGAGGGTGTGTCCAGGTGCCTTTGTGTGCGTCTTTGAGTTGGAAACCGGTGTTTGTTATGAAAAGCTCATTTTGAGCGCACAAAGAGAGCAGGCGGTGACCGTTCAAGTTCATCTTGCCGATGCCGTGCTTTCCAACAACATTTTCCCAGGCAGTGTGGTCTCTACCAACTCTAGCGTTGAAATCGCCAAGCACGATGATCTTGTCACTTTGAGGTGTCTGTCGTATTTCCAGGTCAAGGCATTCATAGAAGTTATCGCTGACTTCAGCACTGGTGTCCATCGTGGGTGCATAGCAGCTCAGTATGGTGGCGAAACGATTATTGCTCAGCGGCAATCTCAACTTCATTAGTCTCTCAGAAATTCCCACAGGGGCAGAGATAAGCGACTTCAGAACAGAATTCTTAATCGCGAATCCAACCCCATGAATTCGGCGATCCTCTAGTGGTAGTCCCCTCCAGTAGAAGGTGTAGCCACCAAGGTTCTCCGTGAGGCTGCCTTCACCCGCCAATCGGGTTTCTGAGAGCGCTGCGATGTCGACGTTATATCTTGATAGCTCTTGCGATATTAGAGCAGTTCTCCTGGCCGGTCTGTCCGTTGATTGTTGTCGGTCCAGCATGGTACGGACATTCCATGCCGCGACCGTAAGGTTATATCTCTTATTTCGGCCACTTGAGAGGGATGATCCGGTGAGAGTGGCTGCCCACCCGGATATAGCGATGGAGACAGGCAATGTTTAGGCAACCTTTTCTATGCCCCTCCCCCATGCGGGGGTGAGCAGTGTGCTCCTGAAAAGGGCTGCTCAGTCACACGAATTGCTGCCGAATCCGCCTGCTGTTTCCATCAGTTGTCGCCAGACGAAAGCGACCATATGGATCCGTGTCGCCTAACGTGCAGCTGTCTAACTAAGGTCCAGGTTACATCCTAACCCTTTCCCCACCGCTAGCGCAGCCATCGCCGCAGGACTTGAAGTTCCGAGAGTCCAGGCCGTTGCGAAGGTCAAACCTGCACAGGCGTAATGGGTGGGAGGGTGTGCAGTAGGGTGGCTCGAAAACCAAAATTTTTGATTTTTAAAATGCTTGCCCTCGGGAAATTTGCTTCTCGGTGTAAAAATAAGGTGTGCAAAATTTCAAATCGATGGAACAAATTTTTGAGGTTGAACCATTAATCTGAAGTTTTATATATCGAAATATTTCAATTAATTATGGATTTTCTAGTTTCAAACACATAAGATATCAATTTAATTTTAGACTTGACGTTATAATGGTTTTATATGATATCCAGCAACATATATTTTAAATTTCATCGGGATACATGGATTTTAACAGGTTGAACCTTCAAATAACATGAAAAATTGTCCCGTTTTTTTAGGTAAATCGCACTGAAAAATGCCATAATATAAATATAATGCATTAAATACCTGTATTTATTTTCATGTCATTGTTATAACTCGAAAAGAGTATGTAACATATTTTATAAACCCTCAAATACTGCAAATATACTGAATATAGAGTTTGAGCGGGTCTTGTACTGGTTTGAAACATGTTTTAAACATGTTCTGAATGAGCCAAACGTCATGTCAGGCTGTCAGTGAGTGACAGGCGCTCAAGTGGTGTGGTTGTGTTGCGTCATAACATCGAACATGGCTATTGCAACTCGTGGAACTGAGGCATTTCTTCTTTTCGATCGTGTTTGTGATTTGAGTGACAAACAATTACCAACGCATAAAGACATTATCAAGTGTATTCTTTATAGAAAGAGTGAAATGACAAAAAAATAGTGGTGGCAAAGATCCTTCAATACGTGATATCTGTAGAGATGTGGCCTGCGATGTACTGAAGATCTATAATAAAGCTTCGATTCATCCGCTGTCTGATATTCGAATTGTGACGTTATTGCAAAATTATTATGATGAATATAAGAAACTAACTAAATGCTACAATAATCGCATTAAAATCCAGAGTTACAAAGATAAACTCAATGTTTTCTTGGGGCATTCTAAGAAATTGTTTGATTTTGCTCACTGCAAGTGTGATTCCTTCGACTCCTGTACTTGTCATAAAGATAAAAAAATTCCTATCATTGAACGATCATTTTTGCTTGATCAAAGGAGTGATAGGAAATTATACATCGGACCACAAGATTTGAAAGAATCTGGTAAACTTCAAAAAAGAGAGGCTCGTAAAAGACGTCATGAAGAGTTTTCACTGCCGTCTACTTCAAGAAGTGAAGATACAATTGGACCAATCGTAAGTGATGAAGATGATACCTTAAGTTGTGAGAGCAGCAGTACAAATACTGATGACGAATTTGTTCCTGCTAAAACGCCAATGAAGAGGATTTGCTTGGACACCAAATCAAAAACTGATGTGACTGGAGAAGATAAAAAACTTCAGAAAGGAATAGTCGCTGCCAAAGCTAAAACTTTACCATTTTTTGCTGAAGCTTGTGATAGAGTAGGAGTTTCTGATCGTGGAGCAGCTCTTCTCTCCACCTCATTGCTGGATGATTTTGGATTAATTGAGAAAAACTGCCCTGATAATATAATGATGGACAGGTATGTGTTATGCATTTTATATTAATGTCAATGTATTAAATGTGGAATATTGAATTATGCTATTTTTAAATTATGTACTATGTATTATAATCATGTAGACAAAATCGAATGTAATATAATTTTATTCCACAATCCACTTCCACAGGCACAAAGTTCATCGCGAGAGGGTTCACCGAAGGACACATCAAACAAAAATTAGGAGTGTCTCTGATATATCCAGTATTTATTTCGATGGTAAAATGGATGTGACACTTATAAATAAAAAGTGGTGAGAAATATTATCGGAAAACAGTCTCAGAGGAACACATTTGTCTAATTACAGAGCCAGAATCTAAATATCTGGGACATTTTACAACATAAAATGGAAGTTCTATAAGCATACATTCTGGCATTACACGATTCCTTGAAGAGAAAAGTTTTTCAATGAATTCATTGGTTGCTATCGGTTGTGACGGCACGAATGTCAATACTGGTATGAAGAATGGTGTCATAAAACGAATAGAAGATGCATTAGGGAGACCAGTGCACTGGTTCGTTTGTATGCTCCATTCAAATGAATTGCCTCTCCGTCATCTATTTAATTCTCTGGATGGTAAAACTTCGGGATCACGTAGCTTCACCGGACCGATCGGAAAGGAGCTACAAAAATGCGAAACTAAAGCTGTTGTGTCCTTCACAGTAATTGAAGTACCTGCCATTTTTATTGATAACGGTGATTTAAGCACTGATCAATAATACCTGATTAAGATGTATGATGCAGTTTCACGTGGCTTGTTATCAGATAACCTGGCAAAACGATCACCAGGGAGTTTGAATCATGCCAGATGGCTAACTACAGCCAACAGAATACTCCGTCTGTTTGTTAGTATTAATGAGCCTTCTCAAAACCTAATTACACTTGTTCAATTTGTAATGATGGTTTACATACCTATGTGGTTTGAGATAAAAGGCAATCCATACGTACAAATGGGTGCCCGGCATTTATACAAAACAGCAAAATTGATGAAAGAACAAAGTATTGAAGTTCAAGAGGTAGTTTTTCCAGTTTTGAAACGAAATGGATACTTTGCCCACCTCGGGAATATTCCGCTCTCCATGATATCAGATTCAAGACCCAACATTCGTGAACTAGCTTGGAGAAGAATCAAAAATGCTCGCGCTGCAAGGAAAGGTCAATCAACCAGACCAAGGGTGTTCAAAATACCAGAAATTGTAGTGGACTGCGGAATAGACTACATTAATATGATTAATTGGAAAAGCGTCGAGGTGACTGAACCACCAATCACGATGAATGTAACTGACTCAGAATTGGACAGTTTTATTCTAGACAAAACTGTATTTGATTTTGAAAATTACTCACTTCACACGCAGGCTGTAGAACGAGCAATTAAATTGGTGAGTGAAGCTTCTTCTAAAGTTTGTGGCCAAGATTCTAGAGATGGATACATTCATACGATCTTAGCATCAAGAGAACCTATTTCAAAATTTGAATCAAGAAAGGACTACTTAACATAAGATAAATGAATTGGGTACATTATAAATTTGATTAGTTTAGGTATAATGGTACAATAAAAAGGAAATTTATATTATTGCTATAAGGTACTATAATTATATATGTATTACATATATTTTATATGAAATTTAATAAATGTGAATTTAAAATATGGTAGTGGGCTATAGCTCTTGGCGTTGGTGGGGCCTGCGTCCCTGATTACCTATCAGCACTTGCCGCAGTTTGTCTGTACCCTTCAGGTCAGAGCCTGCCATCCCTGCCCGCAGTGTATGGTTTTCAGACACGGAGTTCAGGGAACTTTTTTTCTATTTGTTTACATATATGAATGATTCTGTTAATGTATTAGCACTCTATTATATAAATGGATGTTAATGAATTATAATTAATGCATTGAGTGATTTAGTTTCATTTTCCCATTACTTCTAGTGAACATTAAATTTTTATTGGAAAGATGGAGATAAAATTTTATATATATATTACATAATTTAGTGAAAAATATCAATAAATTTATGGTTCCACCTGTTAACATCCATGTATCAAGATGAAATTTGAAATATATATAGCTGAATAACGTATAAAGGCATTAAAACATCAAGTCTAAAAATAAAATAATATCTTAAGTGTTTAAAACTAGAATATTCATAATTAATTGAAATATTTCAATATCTGAAACTTCAGATTATTGGTTCAACCTCAAAAACTTTTCCTATCGATCTGAAATTTTGCACACCTTATTTTTACACTGACTAGCAACTTTCTCGAGGTCAAGCATTTTGAAATTCGAAAATTTTGGTTTTTACCCCTTAAAACGAGCCACCCTATTGGACACGTGGCCTCCGGGCGCGCCCATGCTTGCCCTACGGAGATTTGGGGCGGCTTCGCCGGTCTATCGGACGGGCTATTCTCGCTCTGTGGTGAAGCTGTGACCCCCCACTATTGAAGCAGCTTCGCCAACCCCTAAGGGGACTTTGCCCGTCTTATGATGGGGGGCTGCGCCCCATACTATTGGGGCGGCCCGGCCACGCCATCGGTCGGGCTTTGCCCGTCGGCAGATGAGTTTCGGCTTTGCATTCCACAAATGGGAGCAGCTACGCCGCCCCACTTGGACAGGCTTCAACCGCCCATAGGTGGGGATCGCTGCCACACACATTTGGTGCGGCTTCACCGCCCCATATGGCGGACTTCGCCCACCCACTAGTGAGTGGGCGGCCACGCCGTCCAGGCTCTGGTGGGTGGGGTGGCTGGTAAAGCCATGACAATCATAAAGCCGTAGTAAACCCGTATATATTATAAAGCCTATCAACTATAAAGCCGTGGCCATATGAAGCCGCGTTATGAAAGCGTGGTAAAGCTACAGCAATACTAAAGCTGTGGTGTATTTTACTCTTTAAGAGCGCAATAAATTGCTTTCATGGACGCTCAGTGCATTTTACGGATATTTAACGCGTGTTAACTCAAAGCATGCGGCAATACGCTTTGTTAAGATATTAAAGGACAACAATTACTTAACCAACTTACGTATCTAACCTTACCTTAGTTACTTACCTACCTAACTAACTTACCTAACTTACTAACTTAGGTACCTAACTAAACTTAGCTTAGTTACTTACCTACCTAACTATCTTACCTAACTTAATAACTTAGGTACCTAACTAAACTTACCTTAGTTACTTACCTACCTAACTATCTTACCTAACTTAATAACTTAGGTACCTAACTAAACTTACCTTAGTTACTTA
>JBAGKJ010133357.1:0-12088 GCA_037179465.1 Phronima sedentaria | reverse complement strand
TGGCTCCTTTTATAGAAGGGGAGGAGGAGTTTGAGTCATATACGCAGAGGTGTGAAAATTGGCTGAAAATTAATAAAGTTACGACGGATGAGGATAAACTATTATATTTTTTTACCCTAATTGGACCTAAAGCTTATGCTCTAGTTAAATCATTGGTTTTTCCTAAGACTCCTGAGGACAGTACCTATTTGGAAGCTAAAAATGCTTTAATTCCTCATTATAAGCCTCAGAAAAATCCAGTGTATGAACGCTTTATTTTCTATCATAGGAATAAGAAGGCTGGAGAGAGTATTTCTAACTATGTAGCAAGCCTGAAAGCACTTGCTGGGACTTGTGAATTTAAGGATAATTTGGTAGGGATGCTGAGGGATAGATTTATCCAGGGTATTTCAAATTCCGAAACTCAGCACCTCCTATTATCAGACCCTACTATGACATTTGACAAAGCTGTTGACCTAGATAAAGGTAGGCAAGCTGCCACAAAAGAGGTTGAGGGCTTAGGACAATCAACTAATACAGTGCATAAAGTTTTTGATAAACCGAAATCTAATCCTAAGAAGCAGAAAAAATTTTCTGCTCCTAATAAAGCTAATTATAGTAATAATAGTAGTAAAACCTTACCTACTCAACCTTGTTCTGGATGTGGCAAGAGACATTGGAAGGCAGACTGTCCTTTTAAAAATGCAGAATGTTTCAAATGTCAACAGAAGGGCCATATTTCTAAAGTTTGTAGGAATCAGACCACTAAAAGTAAGCCAAAGGTTGAGAAAAATAATTTTATAAATTCTAATAGGGATCAATACTCTGCTAGAGAGTATGATGAGGTATTCTGTGTAAGAGGGCGCAAGATTCCTCCAATTAAGTTGGAACTTTTACTGAATGATAAACCAGTACTAGTAGAGCTAGACACTGGAGCATCTAGATCAGTAATGCTTAAATCTATGTATGAGGACCTTTGGCCAGTTATGTCTGAGCGCCCTATGTTGCTCAAGTCTTTAACTAGACTGGAGGCATATGGCGGAGCCCCACTTAAGGTAACTGGAGAAATTCAGGTAAGGGCAAGTGTAAAAGATCATCCTACAGAGAAGCAGGTTAGGTTTGTTATTATTGATGAAAAGGGATCGCAACCATGCCTACTAGGGAGAGACCTTCTTGAAGAACTTAACTTGCAAAGTATCAACCTAGGAAAGGTAAATGCGGTTAAGGAGTCTTTTGTAAATAATTATAGAGAGCTATTTTCACCAGGTTTAGGGTGTATGGTGGATAAATATGTAAAAATTGAAGTTGATTCCACTGTACCACAAAAATTTTGTAAAGCTAGGACAGTTCCCTATGCTATCAGGGAAAAATTTAATGAGGAGCTGACTAGATTAGAGAGTGAGGGAATTATAAGTCCAGTGAGTCACTCTACTATTGCAGCCCCATGTGTGCCTGTAGTCAAGTCTGATGGGAATATTCGTATCTGTGGCGACTACCGCCTGACAGTTAATAAAGCTGCTAGACTGGACACCTACCCTATTCCTCGGTTAAGTGATTTGTTTAACTCCTTAGCTGGAGGGAAACATTTCAGCAAGCTAGACATGAGCCAGGCCTATGCTCAGCTGATGCTAGAGGATGAGTCAAAAATTCAGACTGTAATCAATACTCCTAAAGGCCTCTACCAATATAATAGGTTATGTTTTGGGGTATCGTCTGCACCAGGAATCTTCCAAAGAACTATGGAAGAACTCCTGAAGGGTTTTCCTGGTGTATTTTGTTATCTGGATGATATTCTGATATCCGGTACCACTAAAGAAGAACATGACAAGAGAGTTAATGCAGTTTTAAAGCAACTGCAGGACAAAGGCCTTAAGCTAAAACCAAATAAATGTAGTTTTGGAGTGTCGGAAGTAACCTATTTAGGTTTTAAAATAAATAGCGAAGGCCTACACCCTACCAAAGAGAAGACTAAGGCTATAGTAGACGCTCCTGCTCCAGCCAACCAGACTCAGTTGCGAGCATACCTTGGTCTACTTAACTTTTATAGACGGTTCCTACCCAATGCTTCAACCTTGCTTGAACCTCTCAACAGACTCTTGCGAGCTAAAGAGGACTGGTTTTGGGGGGAAGCACAGGAACAGGCATTTGTTGGATCAAAGAAAGCTTTGGTAGATTCTAAAGCACTAGTACATTTTGATCCAAGTAAGGAGATTGTGGTGGTGGCTGACAGTAGTGCATACGGGGTAGGTGCAGTGCTGTGCCATGTAGTTGAAGGGATTGAGCGACCAGTATGTTTTGTGTCCAGAACGCTCAACAACGCTGAGAGGAATTACTCTCAGCTAGAGAAAGAGGCTCTTGCCTTAATATATTCCCTATCTCAATTCTACAACTATCTATGGGGTCAGAGTAACTTTAAACTGGTTACTGACCATAAACCCTTACTTGGTTTGTTTAGGCAAAACAAGTCTATACCACCACAAGCCTCTGGTAGGATACAGCGATGGGCACTGTTGCTACAATCCTACAATTTTACCTTGGTCCATCGCTCAGGGGAAGTCTTGGGTACAGCGGATGCTCTAAGCAGGTTACCCCTGAGTACTACTGCAAATAATGTAGAAAATACCCCAGGAGAGTGGACCATGCTAGTAAATTTTTTAGATAGTTCTCCTGTAACAAGTAAAGAAATCAAGGCAGAGACTGTGAGGGATCCAATTTTATCTAAAGTTCATAAGTACTGTGAACTTGGATGGCCACACAGTTTGCCAGGAGAGTCTGAGCTAACACCTTTCTCTAGAAGGAAGGAAGAGCTCTCAATTCAAAATGGTTGTGTGCTTTGGGGTGCACGTGTAATCATTCCAACTAAATTGAGACCAAAAATGTTAGAAGAGCTACATTCAGGTCATACAGGCTCCACAAGGATGAAAGAGTTAGCTAGAAGTTACTTGTGGTGGCCTGACCTGGATAAAGATTTGGAGGAAGTTTGTAATTCATGTGCTAGTTGTCTGGAAAATAGGAACATGCCTACCAAGGCTGACTTACATCCTTGGGAATGGCCTAAAACCCCTTGGCATCGGATCCATGCGGATTACGCCGGGCCGATAGATGGTAAATACTATTTAATAATAGTAGATGCCCATTCAAAATGGGTAGAGATCTTCCAAACTTCCGGTACTACTTCCTCTCAAACTATTACATGTCTGAGACATTGTTTCTCAAGATATGGAATCCCTGTCTCTCTCGTCAGTGATAACGGGCCGTGTTTTAGATCTGAAGAGTTTTCAAATTTTGCGAAATTCTGTGGGTTCAAGCATATAACCACTGCAGTTTTCCATCCGGCGTCTAACGGTCTAGCTGAGCGTATGGTTCAGACATTTAAGAGAGGCCTAAAAACTTCAACAGACCCAGTTCAGTTGTTTATCGACAAGTTTCTATTTAAGTATAGAATGACACCTCATTCTACTACTGGCGTGTCTCCAGCTGAACTGATGTTAGGTCGTAAATTGCGAAGTAGGTTGGATTTGCTGTGGCCTTTAGAGGCTATATCTGAGAAAGTAAACCAGAAACAAAGTTCTCAGATAAGAAATCACGGTAGAGATCATCGGAAAGTTTCTTGGCAACCTCATAAACCGGTAATGGCCAGGAATTATTCCGGGGTTGGTCCAAAATGGACCCCAGCTGTGATTACCGAATGTACTGGACCTGTTTCATACAGATGTAGACTACCAGATGGTAGAAATATCAAGAGGCACCAGGACCAGTTACATGAGAGAACAGTTGTTTCCCCTCCCAGGGAACCAGAACCAAGTACTGCTGTTTTGCCTGGGCTGGAAAACTTGCCAGTTCCCATTCCGGCTGGTGGGTCTTCTCAAGTTTGCTCAGGTACCAAAGATGTATGTATTAGGAGGTCTACTAGATATTCTAGACCTCCTGATAAGCTTGACCTTTAAGTAAAGGTCTAAAAGGGGGGGATGGGTTATTATGTTTTGTATATATATGTATTTTTTATGCTAAGAGGAAAGGAATGTTGTATGTACAAAGTTGACTAAGTAAACCATATTATTTTGATAGTAAGTAAGACGTTTTTCTTACGCGGGAATGTTTTTGTTTACGTTTAGACTTACTATGATTTGTGTGGACCAGCTGTCTTCTATTATGATTATTGTGTGTACATAGTGTTTGCCTGGAGTACTAATCGTGAACAACTGAGCTAAAGGGGGACTAGTCATTAGACGTACTATCTCTTCTTTCTCTTGTTGACTTCGCACTGTTTTACTTTTGACTGTGGGTTGGGGTTGTATCTACCAAAGAGATCCCTGTAAAGTAAAGGTTAGTGTACCTATTATAAGGTTGCATGCCTCTAGGTATTGGGCCCTTATTATTATATATATTTATGTGTGTGTCTGTGCAGGTACAATCAAAGTATAGCTATACTACTTAAGTAAGTAGGTACCTACCTAACCAGTCTGTATTTAATTATAATTGTGTAGCCACTCACTGTCTGTCTATTGGTAGAACCAATATATCACATTTGGCGACGAGGCAAAGAACTACCTAGTTTGCACATACCTACCTAACTAATTACGCTAGTACAAGTGAGCACTGTGACTATAATTACCTACCTATCTATTGCGAACACTGTGAATATATAATTACCTACCTATCTATTGCGAACACTGTGAATATATAATTACCTACCTATCTATAGCGAGCACTGTGATTATAGAACTATTTTTTTTACACCTAAAGTGATTCAAAATGGCTAAAAATACTATAGGTTCTATGGCTCCTTTTATAGAAGGAGAGGAGGATTTTGAATCATATGCTCAGAGGTGTGAAAACTGGCTAAAGATAAATAAAGTAACTACTGATGAGGATAAACTATTATATTTTTTAACCCTAATTGGACCCAAAGCCTATGCTTTGGTTAAATCGTTGGTTTTTCCTAATAAACCTGAGGAAAGTACCTACACTGAGGTTAAAGATGCTTTAGTCAAGCATTATAAACCTCAGAAAAATCCAGTATATGAACGCTTTGTATTTTATCAAAGGAATCAGAAAGCTGGTGAGTCCATTTCAAACTATGTAGCAAGTCTCAAAGCACTTGCTGGGACTTGTGAATTTAAAGACAATTTAGTAGAGATGCTGAGGGATAGATTTATCCAGGGTATTTCAAATTCTGAAACTCAGCACCTACTGTTATCAGACCCTACTATGACCTTTGACAAGGCCGTTGACCTAGCCAAAGGGAGAGAAGCTGCCACAAAAGAGGTTGAGGGATTAGGACAGTCTACTAGTACAGTCCACCAAGTACTGGATAAGAATAAGTCCTACTCTAAGCAGAAAAAGAATTTTTCTGTTCCTAATAAAACTAATAATAATAAAATTAATAATAGTAGTAAAACTGTACCTACTCAACCTTGTTCTGGATGTGGTAAGAGACATTGGAAGGCAGACTGCCCTTTTAAGGATGCAGAATGCTTCAAATGTCAACAGAAGGGTCATATTTCGAAGGTTTGCAGAAACCAGGCTAAAGGTAAACCTAGGACTGAGAAAAATAATTTTATAAACTCAAATAGAGAGGAGTATTCTGCTAGAGAATATGATGAAGTATTCTGTGTGAGAGGTCGCAAGATACCTCCTATTAAGATGGAACTTATTTTAAATGATAAATCAGTAATAGTAGAGCTTGACACTGGGGCATCTAGGTCAGTAATGCCTAAATGCATGTACGAGGAACTCTGGCCAGTTATGTCTGAGAGACCTATGTTGCTCAAGTCATCAACTAGACTAGAGGCATATGGAGGAGTACCTCTTAAAGTAACTGGGGAGATTCAAGTGCGGGCTAGTGTCAGAGAGCATCCTACAGAAAAGCAGGTTAGGCTGGTCATCATTGATGAGAAGGGGTCACAGCCATGTTTACTAGGGAGAGACCTTCTTGAAGAGCTAAACCTGCAAAATATCAGTCTAGGGAAGGTACATTCTGTTAAGGATTCTTTTATAACAGATTATAAGGAGCTGTTTTCACCAGGTTTGGGGTGCATGGTGGATAAATCTGTTAAAATTGAGATTGATCCTAATGTACCTCAAAAGTTCTGTAAAGCTAGGACAGTTCCCTATGCACTCAGGGACAAATTTGATAAAGAGCTAACTAGATTAGAGAGTGAGGGAATTATTAGCCCTGTGAGTCACTCTACAATTGCAGCACCCTGTGTACCGGTAGTAAAGCCAGATGGTAGTATTAGAATCTGCGGAGACTACCGTCTGACTGTTAATAAAGCCGCTAGATTAGACACCTACCCTATCCCGAGGTTAAATGATTTGTTTAACTCTTTAGCAGGAGGGAAACATTTCAGCAAGCTAGACATGAGCCAGGCCTATGCGCAGCTTATGTTGGAGGAAGAGTCAAAAATTTTGACGATCATTAATACTCCAAAAGGCCTCTATCAATACAACAGGTTATGTTTTGGGGTATCGTCCGCACCAGGAATCTTCCAAAGAACTATGGAAGAGCTTCTAAAAGGTTTTCCTGGTGTATTTTGTTATCTCGATGATATCCTGATATCCGGTACCACTAAAGAGGAGCATGACAATCGTGTTCATGCAGTTTTAAAACAACTGCAGGACAAAGGCCTAAAGCTAAAACCAAACAAGTGTAGATTTGGGGTGTCGGAGGTTACCTATTTAGGATTTAAAATCGATAACGAAGGTCTACACCCTACCAAAGAGAAGACTAAGGCTATAGTAGAAGCTCCTGCTCCCGCCAACCAGACACAGTTGCGAGCATACCTTGGTCTACTTAACTTCTATAGACGGTTCCTACCCAACGCTTCAACCTTGCTTGAACCTCTCAACAGGCTCTTGCGAGCTAAGGAAGATTGGTTCTGGGGTGAGGAGCAAGAACAAGCATTTATTGGATCGAAGAAGGCTTTAGTAAACTCGGAAGCCTTAGTACATTTTGATCCAAGTAAAGAGATTGTGGTGGTGGCTGATAGTAGTGCATACGGGGTAGGGGCAGTGTTGTGCCATATAGTTGATGGGATTGAGAGACCAGTATGTTTTGCATCAAGAACGCTTAACAATGCTGAGAGGAATTACTCTCAGCTAGAGAAAGAGGCTCTTGCCTTAATCTATTCCCTCTCTCAGTTCTATGACTATTTATGGGGTCAAAGTAACTTTAAACTGGTTACAGACCATAAACCCCTGCTTGGTTTGTTTAGGCAGACCAAGTCTATTCCACCACAAGCCTCTGGTAGGATACAGCGATGGGCATTGTTGCTACAATCCTACAATTTTACCTTGGTCCATCGCTCAGGGGAAGTCTTGGGTACAGCGGATGCTCTAAGCAGGTTACCCCTGAGTACTACTGCAAATAATGTAGAAAATACCCCAGGAGAGTGGACCATGCTAGTAAATTTTTTAGATAGTTCTCCTGTAACAAGTAAAGAAATCAAGGCAGAGACTGTGAGGGATCCAATTTTATCTAAAGTTCATAAGTACTGTGAACTTGGATGGCCACACAGTTTGCCAGGAGAGTCTGAGCTAACACCTTTCTCTAGAAGGAAGGAAGAGCTCTCAATTCAAAATGGTTGTGTGCTTTGGGGTGCACGTGTAATCATTCCAACTAAATTGAGACCAAAAATGTTAGAAGAGCTACATTCAGGTCATACAGGCTCCACAAGGATGAAAGAGTTAGCTAGAAGTTACTTGTGGTGGCCTGACCTGGATAAAGATTTGGAGGAAGTTTGTAATTCATGTGCTAGTTGTCTGGAAAATAGGAACATGCCTACCAAGGCTGACTTACATCCTTGGGAATGGCCTAAAACCCCTTGGCATCGGATCCATGCGGATTACGCCGGGCCGATAGATGGTAAATACTATTTAATAATAGTAGATGCCCATTCAAAATGGGTAGAGATCTTCCAAACTTCCGGTACTACTTCCTCTCAAACTATTACATGTCTGAGACATTGTTTCTCAAGATATGGAATCCCTGTCTCTCTCGTCAGTGATAACGGGCCGTGTTTTAGATCTGAAGAGTTTTCAAATTTTGCGAAATTCTGTGGGTTCAAGCATATAACCACTGCAGTTTTCCATCCGGCGTCTAACGGTCTAGCTGAGCGTATGGTTCAGACATTTAAGAGAGGCCTAAAAACTTCAACAGACCCAGTTCAGTTGTTTATCGACAAGTTTCTATTTAAGTATAGAATGACACCTCATTCTACTACTGGCGTGTCTCCAGCTGAACTGATGTTAGGTCGTAAATTGCGAAGTAGGTTGGATTTGCTGTGGCCTTTAGAGGCTATATCTGAGAAAGTAAACCAGAAACAAAGTTCTCAGATAAGAAATCACGGTAGAGATCATCGGAAAGTTTCTTGGCAACCTCATAAACCGGTAATGGCCAGGAATTATTCCGGGGTTGGTCCAAAATGGACCCCAGCTGTGATTACCGAATGTACTGGACCTGTTTCATACAGATGTAGACTACCAGATGGTAGAAATATCAAGAGGCACCAGGACCAGTTACATGAGAGAACAGTTGTTTCCCCTCCCAGGGAACCAGAACCAAGTACTGCTGTTTTGCCTGGGCTGGAAAACTTGCCAGTTCCCATTCCGGCTGGTGGGTCTTCTCAAGTTTGCTCAGGTACCAAAGATGTATGTATTAGGAGGTCTACTAGATATTCTAGACCTCCTGATAAGCTTGACCTTTAAGTAAAGGTCTAAAAGGGGGGGATGGGTTATTATGTTTTGTATATATATGTATTTTTTATGCTAAGAGGAAAGGAATGTTGTATGTACAAAGTTGACTAAGTAAACCATATTATTTTGATAGTAAGTAAGACGTTTTTCTTACGCGGGAATGTTTTTGTTTACGTTTAGACTTACTATGATTTGTGTGGACCAGCTGTCTTCTATTATGATTATTGTGTGTACATAGTGTTTGCCTGGAGTACTAATCGTGAACAACTGAGCTAAAGGGGGACTAGTCATTAGACGTACTATCTCTTCTTTCTCTTGTTGACTTCGCACTGTTTTACTTTTGACTGTGGGTTGGGGTTGTATCTACCAAAGAGATCCCTGTAAAGTAAAGGTTAGTGTACCTATTATAAGGTTGCATGCCTCTAGGTATTGGGCCCTTATTATTATATATATTTATGTGTGTGTCTGTGCAGGTACAATCAAAGTATAGCTATACTACTTAAGTAAGTAGGTACCTACCTAACCAGTCTGTATTTAATTATAATTGTGTAGCCACTCACTGTCTGTCTATTGGTAGAACCAATATATCACATTTGGCGACGAGGCAAAGAACTACCTAGTTTGCACATACCTACCTAACTAATTACGCTAGTACAAGTGAGCACTGTGACTATAATTACCTACCTATCTATTGCGAACACTGTGAATATATAATTACCTACCTATCTATTGCGAACACTGTGAATATATAATTACCTACCTATCTATAGCGAGCACTGTGATTATAGAACTATTTTTTTTACACCTAAAGTGATTCAAAATGGCTAAAAATACTATAGGTTCTATGGCTCCTTTTATAGAAGGAGAGGAGGATTTTGAATCATATGCTCAGAGGTGTGAAAACTGGCTAAAGATAAATAAAGTAACTACTGATGAGGATAAACTATTATATTTTTTAACCCTAATTGGACCCAAAGCCTATGCTTTGGTTAAATCGTTGGTTTTTCCTAATAAACCTGAGGAAAGTACCTACACTGAGGTTAAAGATGCTTTAGTCAAGCATTATAAACCTCAGAAAAATCCAGTATATGAACGCTTTGTATTTTATCAAAGGAATCAGAAAGCTGGTGAGTCCATTTCAAACTATGTAGCAAGTCTCAAAGCACTTGCTGGGACTTGTGAATTTAAAGACAATTTAGTAGAGATGCTGAGGGATAGATTTATCCAGGGTATTTCAAATTCTGAAACTCAGCACCTACTGTTATCAGACCCTACTATGACCTTTGACAAGGCCGTTGACCTAGCCAAAGGGAGAGAAGCTGCCACAAAAGAGGTTGAGGGATTAGGACAGTCTACTAGTACAGTCCACCAAGTACTGGATAAGAATAAGTCCTACTCTAAGCAGAAAAAGAATTTTTCTGTTCCTAATAAAACTAATAATAATAAAATTAATAATAGTAGTAAAACTGTACCTACTCAACCTTGTTCTGGATGTGGTAAGAGACATTGGAAGGCAGACTGCCCTTTTAAGGATGCAGAATGCTTCAAATGTCAACAGAAGGGTCATATTTCGAAGGTTTGCAGAAACCAGGCTAAAGGTAAACCTAGGACTGAGAAAAATAATTTTATAAACTCAAATAGAGAGGAGTATTCTGCTAGAGAATATGATGAAGTATTCTGTGTGAGAGGTCGCAAGATACCTCCTATTAAGATGGAACTTATTTTAAATGATAAATCAGTAATAGTAGAGCTTGACACTGGGGCATCTAGGTCAGTAATGCCTAAATGCATGTACGAGGAACTCTGGCCAGTTATGTCTGAGAGACCTATGTTGCTCAAGTCATCAACTAGACTAGAGGCATATGGAGGAGTACCTCTTAAAGTAACTGGGGAGATTCAAGTGCGGGCTAGTGTCAGAGAGCATCCTACAGAAAAGCAGGTTAGGCTGGTCATCATTGATGAGAAGGGGTCACAGCCATGTTTACTAGGGAGAGACCTTCTTGAAGAGCTAAACCTGCAAAATATCAGTCTAGGGAAGGTACATTCTGTTAAGGATTCTTTTATAACAGATTATAAGGAGCTGTTTTCACCAGGTTTGGGGTGCATGGTGGATAAATCTGTTAAAATTGAGATTGATCCTAATGTACCTCAAAAGTTCTGTAAAGCTAGGACAGTTCCCTATGCACTCAGGGACAAATTTGATAAAGAGCTAACTAGATTAGAGAGTGAGGGAATTATTAGCCCTGTGAGTCACTCTACAATTGCAGCACCCTGTGTACCGGTAGTAAAGCCAGATGGTAGTATTAGAATCTGCGGAGACTACCGTCTGACTGTTAATAAAGCCGCTAGATTAGACACCTACCCTATCCCGAGGTTAAATGATTTGTTTAACTCTTTAGCAGGAGGGAAACATTTCAGCAAGCTAGACATGAGCCAGGCCTATGCGCAGCTTATGTTGGAGGAAGAGTCAAAAATTTTGACGATCATTAATACTCCAAAAGGCCTCTATCAATACAACAGGTTATGTTTTGGGGTATCGTCCGCACCAGGAATCTTCCAAAGAACTATGGAAGAGCTTCTAAAAGGTTTTCCTGGTGTATTTTGTTATCTCGATGATATCCTGATATCCGGTACCACTAAAGAGGAGCATGACAATCGTGTTCATGCAGTTTTAAAACAACTGCAGGACAAAGGCCTAAAGCTAAAACCAAACAAGTGTAGATTTGGGGTGTCGGAGGTTACCTATTTAGGATTTAAAATCGATAACGAAGGTCTACACCCTACCAAAGAGAAGACTAAGGCTATAGTAGAAGCTCCTGCTCCCGCCAACCAGACACAGTTGCGAGCATACCTTGGTCTACTTAACTTCTATAGACGGTTCCTACCCAACGCTTCAACCTTGCTTGAACCTCTCAACAGGCTCTTGCGAGCTAAGGAAGATTGGTTCTGGGGTGAGGAGCAAGAACAAGCATTTATTGGATCGAAGAAGGCTTTAGTAAACTCGGAAGCCTTAGTACATTTTGATCCAAGTAAAGAGATTGTGGTGGTGGCTGATAGTAGTGCATACGGGGTAGGGGCAGTGTTGTGCCATATAGTTGATGGGATTGAGAGACCAGTATGTTTTGTGTCCAGAACGCTCAACAATGCTGAGAGGAATTACTCTCAGCTAGAGAAAGAGGCTCTTGCCTTAATATATTCCCTATCTCAATTCTACAACTATCTATGGGGTCAGAGTAACTTTAAACTGGTTACTGACCATAAACCCTTACTTGGTTTGTTTAGGCAAAACAAGTCTATACCACCACAAGCCTCTGGTAGGATACAGCGATGGGCACTGTTGCTACAATCCTACAATTTTACCTTGGTCCATCGCTCAGGGGAAGTCTTGGGTACAGCGGATGCTCTAAGCAGG
>JBAGKJ010122247.1:0-12110 GCA_037179465.1 Phronima sedentaria | reverse complement strand
TATCACGTTCCACTCCAGTGGTCCACCCTTTAGTTTCATCATAATTAATCTCTTTGAAACGTGCCATACTGCTGCTACGCAGTTTGCAAAGTCTCTTTTGACCAGTAAGCCCACGCCAGCCACATGTTGATCTCCACCAGAGTAATAAAAAATCCAGTCCTTGTCTTCCAATTTTCCGGCACCCGTCCATCTCACCTCAGCAACACCCAATATGTCTACTCCCATTCTTTGTGCCTCCTTTTTCAAGTTATCTATCTTTCCAGCCTGATACAATGTGTTAACATTCCATGTACCAATCTTGATTGCGTTATTAAGTTTCTTTTTGGCAGACGCATTTTCAGTGTCAACCGCCTGCTCTCCACGATTAACACGGACAGTCGCATGATGACGGTCGTGGGCCACCTGTCGAACATAGTCCTCACGACCGAGCGAGGGAGTAGCCGTTGTTAAAACGGCAATTCTACCATTCACGCTGTTGGTCGAGTTTTCTATATTTTGGCTTATCATGATTTTCTTGGAGAGAATTACGTGGTAGGGTCTCCACTCCCTTTCCACGGTGCATCCCTGTTAGTCTGGTCTCTCGGACCAAGCCTGTCTAACATGGTTGTACCTGGGTTAGCATAGCCTCGGGCGTCATCGAGACACTCAAGCCCCCTCTCCGCGACAAGGACGGGATGCAGAGAATAATTCCCATTCGAGAATAATTCTCATAAGTTAAAATTGCCTCAAATTCCTCTACCATCCTATAGTCACAAAGATAGCGAGGATCTAAATAATTTTTTTTGTTAATTTTGAAAATATCATGGACAAGTATAGACTATCTGAATATGAGAAGTTTATATACTTACAGGGGCAACTTACGGGTGAGCCCCTGTCCCTGATTAAATCTTTAGATGTTGGTAGTCAAAGCTATGCTAGTGCTAAGGACTTGTTGACGCAAGCCTTTGCATCTGTTGCTACTCAACAGTTTGAAACTTTGAAACGGCTGGCAGACTTAAAGTTTAATGTAAAGTTGCCCTATGAGTATATTGGTAAACTAAGGCAAATCCAAGAATCTTTCCTAAGCTTGAATATCGAGTCTAATACTGTGCTTCAATATTTCATCTGGTCAAGTATGCCTGAAAATTTGCAAAATCAATTTATAAACATTACAAATACAAATAAACCGGATTTAACACAAATAAATAATAATCTGTTCAATGCTATGGAAAGGTTCCTGGAGATGCACAAAAAGGAAGAAAGCAAAAAATCTAACAATGTCACAAATTTTGCTATTTCTATGAATAAATTTAATTCCGATAAACAAAAATCCTCTTTTTGTAGTTTGTGCTCTACAGCAAACAATAGGGTAAGTTCGCATTCTACGTACAACTGTGATAAATTTCCAAACACTCGCGATAAACTAGATAGACTTAAGTTAGTTGGTGGGTGTGTGAAATGCGGCAATATAACTCATGAAACTAAGTTTTGCAAATTCAGGTTTAAAAAACCTTGCCTGTCCTGCTCAAAATTTCATTTCACTTTCCTTTGTCCTAAAAATGTTGAAATTGTTCAAGCTAGGGAAACTGAGTCTAATTCCGGTAAAAAATCATTTTCCAAATTTAAATCTAAAACTCTAAATAAACCAGATCCTGTAGTTAATACAGGATGCTTATGGGTCGCGGAGTCTACCCTGAATGCAGGGTGCGATACCATAATGCCAACTTTTTCATGTGAAATTGACGGCTGCAAATTTCGTGCATTGAGAGATTCTGGCTGCCAAGCCAGTTTCATAACTCAGTCATTGGTTGATAAATTGAATCTAAAAGTTTTAAAGGAAAATATCCCGCTCAGCATAAATGGCTTCAATTCATCAAACCAAATAATTACTAATGTGGTCGAAATGTATATAGATCGCAGTGTGCCCCCTATATCACTTATATGCGTGCCAGAGATTAGGACTAGTATGCACCTCCCGAACTTGTCAGAGGTAGTAGAAAGTTTCACTGAGCGTGGATACCGACTAGCAGATGACTATCTATTACAAGGGGGCGACACTATTGGAAATATTGATATAATAATTGGGGATGATGAGGCTCATATTATACCTCAGCGAGACGTGGTGTTTGGCAAAACTCCACCGTCTATGTATATAGATAGTCCGTATGGTGTAATGCTTATTGGCGGGATCCAGCGCTTGCGTAGCAACTTGATTCATTTGCCTGTTAAGACAATCGAGGAAACTACTTGTGCAGTTTTCCCGTCTGTGGCTTGCTTTGCAAGCGAGGTAGAACCTCTTGTAAATAATTTATCGAAACCTAGCGTTTCATTTAATGTGATTAGCGATAAAGGTGAATTGAATCAAGATTTGCTCGACCGAGCGCTGGAGTCCGCAATTAAGTCTCAGTGTGATGACGTAATGTCTTACGAGGTTAGTTCTGGTGATGACGTAGTAGAGCTTGATGAAACTACTATAAACTATGTGCTGGAGAATACCACCCGTGGGGAAGATGGCAGGTTGGTTATGCCTCTGATATGGAGGGAGGGGGCTGCCGAGCGTCTCTGTGACAACTTCGCTGTTTCAAAAGCAATTTTATTTTCCAATTTTTCAAAGCTAAAAAATAACTCAGAAAAACTACTTATGTATGATAATGTAATTAAAGAACAGATAGCGACTGGTGTCATAGAGCCGATCGGTGACCTCCCTTCTTACATAAAGGAGCATCCAAACTGCAGCTTTCTTCCACACATGGGAATTTTTAAACTTGAGAACGAATCTACTAAATGTAGAATCGTATATTTATCTAACATAGCTGACAAACGTGCTAATGTAAATGGTTTAAGTCATGTGCAGGCGTTGCTAAGTGGCCCCTGCTTAAACAAAAAAGTTTCTACAGCTCTTTGTGACTTGAGGTTTGGTAAATATCTATTGTGCTTTGATATCATCAAAGCATTTTTAAATATTAAGTTGTATCCTAACGATTGTGAAAAATTACTATTTCTTTGGTTCAAAGATGTCACAAAAGGCGATACCAGTTTAGTGGCATATTCCTGCATTAGACTTCCATTCGGCTTACGTTCTAGCCCTACTATTCTTATGCTCGCCCTGTTTAAAATTCTAGTGCAAGATGCGGCAAACGACAATCCAAATTTAAAATTTTTGAAAAACTTAATCTACTCCTTGTCTTACGTAGACAATGGAGCAGTTACAGCTGACTATGAAAATTTTTTAAAGGAGGCATATGAAACTTTAAATAACATATTTAATCCATATGGTTTCTATTTACAGCAGTTTAAGACAAACTCTGTGCAGCTAGCTGAAAGTCTATGTTCTGACGAGAGCGATGAGCCACAAGTAACTAAGCTATTAGGCTTGCAATGGGATAGGTTAGATGACACTTTAACAACGAGGTGTTTATCGTTAGACTCTAGTGCGAACACAAAGCGCGCAATCCTATCCTCCATAGCTAGTAATTTTGATTTGTATCAATTTAATGGGCCGATGCTCAACAGAGCACGACTGTTCATGCACGAGTTACAATGCAATAAGTCTATAGGCTGGGACGACAAGTTAACTAAGGAGCAACTAAACACGTGGCAAAACATTGCCAAACAAGCATGTGCCGCGGGCCCTATAAAAGTGCAGAGGTGTGTTGGTAGTCGTGAGGATAGCTATGATATTCTGGCCTACACAGACGCAAGCAAAACTATGTACGGGGTAGTCTTGTATCTACGCAATTGCGAGTCTGGTAGGGTCTCTTTCCTATGCGCTAAAAATCGCATTGTAAACAAGCAATTAGAAACTAAAAGTGTTCCGTGCCTAGAATTCCACGCTATTTCTTTGGGCGTAGAATTGTTGTTAGACTTTGCCGAGGAGTTGTCTGGGTTAAAAACCTTATTTCCCATAAAAATAAGGAATCTTAAACTTTTCACGGACAGTATGGTTTCTCTCAATTGGCTAGTAGCCTGTAGCCATAGATACGAAAAACTGCAAAACTTGTCCCCATTTGTTAAGAACAGGCTAAATAAAATTCTTAATTTGTGCAACAAAAAGCGAGTAGACTTCTGCCATGTGCCTGGGAAAAATAATCCAGCAGATTGCATCACCAGGTGCTTAAGTTATAATCAACTAATTAAAACTAACTTTATAACTGGCCCCAGTGAAATTGATCTAGATGAATCCAATAATTCTACATGCAATAGTTTTTCAATTCCACCGAGTAATGAACCTAAACCTGTAAGTGTGGCTACTATTGATATAAGTTCAAACAATTTCCTTGAAATAGACAAATTTTCCTCATTTTCAAAGTTATTTGCAACAACTAAAGCTGTGTTAAAATTTATTGACATTTTGAAATTTAAAGCTGCTAAGCGCAAAGGCAAACTGAGTAAAATTTTGACCAAAGAAGAGTTGCAAAGCAAAACTTGGCGGGTTCTTATAAATATGGACCAGCAAAAACATTTCGGAGATGTTCTAGACTATTTGCAACGCGATATCACTTGGCCAAAAAAGTGCATACCTACAATAGTTACCAAATGTAATGTGTTTTGCGACGAATATGGTAGTTTGAGAGTACGAAGCAAGTTTGAAAGATGGAGCGAGCATGGTAAATATCGTAGCCCAGTTCTGTTGGCCAAAAATAGCCACCTAACTGTCCTTATCATTGATCATTTACATCGTAACAAGGGACACTCTGGTTGCTATTCGACGCTGAATGAACTGCGCCGCGAATTCTATGTCCCTAGCCATTTTTCTACCGTGAAAAAAGTCCTTAAGACTTGCTTACATTGTAGAAAACTAAACTCTCGGCCAACAAAGCTAACTCAAAATTCCTTCAAGAACTGGCGGGTTAACCCTCCTAATATACCATTTCGATATTTATTTCTTGATCATTTTGGACCATATAAAGTCAAAATTAATAATGTTGTTTCTAAAGTTTGGGTATTGTGCATCACGTGTATATGGAGCAGAGCTATTAATTTGAAGTTATGTGTGAACATGACTGTGACCGAGTTTTTGAAGGCTTTACAGAGTCATATTTTTGAGTATGGTCAGCCTGAACTGGTGTTGTCGGACATGGGCTCACAGCTAGTAGCTGGGGGCAACTGTATTACTACAGTATTGAATGACCCGGTCACTTGTAAATTTTTGACCGAGAACTCTATGAAATGCATGAAGTTCGAACAGTATGCAAAGGGAAATCATGAGCTTGGTGGATTGGTGGAATCGTGCGTAAAACTTTCTAAACGCATGATCCATGGTTGTATAGGCACTAAAATTCTTAATATATTTGATTTTATTTTCACGTTGTCCCAGGCTGTTTGCATGTTAAACAAACGACCAGTGGTGTTCAGGGAGAATTTGCGGGACCCTTGTATAACTGAAACCCCTCCGGCTCCAATTACCCCGGAAGTATTGTTGAGGGGACACGACTTAGTTACCTTAAATATTTTGCCGGCGAGTAATGTGGATATAGACCCAGATTGGACCCCTGAGCAAGATCACTTGGCTCATATTAAAAATAGTGTAGAAATTTTAAACAGGAATCGCACTAAGTTGACAGAAATTTATAATAAAGAATTTGCTGCTGATTTAGTTAGGCAGGCCACAAACTTGCCAAACCGGTACATGCCTACAAAACACGATGCAATTGACGTTGGTGATTTGGTTCAAATTGTAGAACCAAATACCAAAGTTATTAATTTTCCCATGGGTCGTGTAACTGAAATCACCAAGAATTCGTTGGGAGAGGTTACAGAGGCAAAAATTCTTAAGTCTAATCGTGAGATAGTCAGGCGTCACTCAAAATCTTTAGTTTTGTTACTGAAAGATGCTAAAACTAATAAATGTTCAGCATCTGAAAGTCCAGCAGTAAATGAAAGAACTGTTAGTGAGGCTCCTAGAAGCAAAAGACGAACCGCTGCAGCGTGCAAATCACGTGTAGCCGAGATGGTTAAAGCTGGACTTTTATAAACTATTTAAAATCTTCCCCCCCTCCCCCTTCAGCTCTGAATTTTAAGTCTGATAAAGTTTATAAAAATTACAGTTTAACTTTATATTTTTCTTTGCTGCCAACCGACATATACACAAAATTTAAAATTAACTGAAGAAAATTACGATTAAAATAATTTTTGTCACACTGGGTTTTGGTTCCTTGTTCCCATTCCTGGCTGGGCTCCGATGCTCCAGTAGTTTGATGAATTTGACACGTTTGCCAGTCACCTTGCCGCTGGAGCCGCGGGTGCTCGCTGGTTTTGGGAGTCTGGTAAAAAACTACAGTAGAATTAAGTTTTTCCCTCCTACAAATTGATAAAAAGTATTAAATCAGATATTTAGTACATGGGGTATGTACAGTTTATGTAAAAATTTATTTTATAGTCACCTACATATTTTTTGTTAAAACTTTATATTTCCCCACATGCATAGCATTTAATATTCTAGAACTATGTGGTATTTAAGGAAAATATTGGATGATAGGACATACTCCTATAATTTTTTTTTTTTGAACTGTACATAGTTTCGATCCTCAAATTTTTAGGTTTAGAAGTTTTGTATTTAAAGCATCACAGGTGTACAGATTTATAGGTTAGCATAGGGGAACACTGTTCCATATAGTCTTAGACTAACTAATCTCATGTTTATTGGAGATTGACAACTGTATATATGAATATACTACATGGTACTCTTGCATCGGAATAAAAACCATTTTTTTTATGAGTAGCATGGATAGGTTTAAGCAAAATATGTATATATAGATTTTTGCTTTAGTATAATATACAATTTTTTTATTTTTTGCTGTGTGGATTAGGTTATAATTCCAGTTTGTCAGACAAACCGGAATCTCCCCCCGGGAGTGTATAATATTCATGTTTTTGGGGCATGCTTTTAGATTGTGTGGGCCACGATGCCAAATCTATTTCTTATCGCCATTTGTATTTGCAACATTGCTGCCTGTTGTGCGCGCTTGGGGAAAGGAGGGTTCTGGAAGCAAAGTTACCCTAAAAATTAGGGGTAACTTTCTGGTATATAAAGCAAGCGCAAGAGGTAGCATCCCACTTCATTTTTACTAATCTACTGTGTTATTTCCCGGTGTCATTGTCTGCAAACATGCAAGAGTGAATTCTAGCCGCAGGGCTGCCCGACAGCCCCTCTACATTCCATTGTAAAATTCAAGAATGAAGAAAGAAGAGCAAAGTTAAAATGTTCATCGAGTCTCCTAAAATTCAGCTTTAACCCGCCGTGTATCTTGAGGAAGCTAACTTGCACCAGGTGAGCTCTCTTTTTACCTTTCGTGTATAATTAGGGAGCTTTGGATGTAGGTACTGTGGTGAGCCATGGATAGCTTTTGCATTGTGAACCTCTTAATTTACCATGCTGTCCCTTTGGTATTAATTTTGCACATTCCTGGGAAATTGTAATATTCTGAAGTCTAAAGCATAAATTTGTTTATATCTTGAAATAACTTCTTTCTGGGAAACTTCAATTAAATAAATTTAAGCAATTGCTCTATTCAATTAAATCATGGAAGTAAGAACATTTTCTACTAATTCTGCACTTAATTTTTCATAAACTTTAATCTAAATTTTACAAGTATGAAATTTTACTTTAATGGCATGTTCATGAGGCACTGATGTTTAGTCAGACCAGGGAGTCTGTATTTCTAACTATTCAAATTTCATATATAAATTATTGTAAAATCTTAATTTGCTGAAAGCTAAATTTTAGTTTGCCTTTCGGGGCAAGCGATTCTTATTGCTATCTTTGTATTCATCCAGGATATATACTGGTATATTTAGAGCTATCTCGGGCTATAAGCCGCATTGATGAAATATATATATTTAATTATTCCACCGCAAATATTGTCGTGGATCTAAATTTTATCAAAATTCTAAACTTCAATAATTTCTCTAAAATATATATATAAATTTGTAAGACCTTCAACATACATATATGCAATTTTAATTTATAAATAAGGCAAGCTAGTAGTACAGGCATGACTAATCAACCGTAAATCTCTAGTCAGGGTAGGGTGGAATACGTTGAACAATAGTTCATATATTCTTATTATCGCTTGTGCAAATTTAAAGAGCCACTAGCATTTATCATTCAGTAAATTGTACTTTCAAATGATTTTACAGGCGTGACTATGCCATAGCCTTATTTGATTTCAGTCAGGTATTTGTACTGTTTATTAAATGCCATGCTAGTGACGTCATATCATTGAGAAAGTATTTACGCTGCAGATACTTCTACAGTTATTTGCATGGGTCTACAGGCGTGACTAGTCGGCCTGTACCGTTGGTGCATAGTGGAATATTTGGTCTTTATATTTTGTGATTACTTTAGCATTCTGCTCCTGTGAATTCTCTATATGTACCGAGAGCTTAATAGCTAAATTCTTTGCTTCTCAAATTTATATAAATTGTTAAAGAAACAAAGTGCCCTAAGGAGTTTCGAATATTTATGAACTCTCACTGGCTCAAGTGTTCCGCAGATGTCTGTTGTTAAGACTTAAATTTTGCAGCCTCTACTCTGTCGCCGGCATATCTTTTTGTGTGAGGTGTTTGCAGGCTGTCAAAACATTTTCTAATGCTTTATCATAAAACTTTAGGTTATTGAAATGCTAATCTTAGTGCATATAAAGTGTGAATTTAACAACTCTTAACATGCCAATTATAAATTTTTCTATAGTTATTAAATGTATCTAAGGTTAACATGGTCATATTTTACTTCGTTGCTAATTCTTATTTTTTTACAGAGGGAACAGCATGGACTAGGGATGAGGAACTGGCAAGGGAGAAGGTTTTGGTCAGGGTAATATAGTTTAATAAATTAAATTAGTGCCTGCATTTATCTTATCCCACACTGCTATGTATTTATATAGGACAGTTCTAATATTTTCTTAGTTGGCGACCATGACGGTTTTTAAGCAGTGTGGTGATATGCGGCACGGGTTGTGGCTGGAAGTTGATAGGAGGTTAAATAACTCTGTGAAAATTGGGAATGGTGCTATGTTGGGGTATTGTTACTTTACTTGTGTAGTTTTTAGCTGTACGATTTGTATTGTGGCATTTAAATCCTTGGTGGTCTTAGGTAGGTAATTTGATCTACGGACCATATAGTATCCTACTAATATTTTATTTTATTGCAACACGACTCATGCTCACTATTTTTTCGGTGCTTCTTGAACTACGATGGTTTGGGGCTGTTCGGTACCAGTCTTACCGGATCTTTTAACATTTGTTTATTCATTAATATGGATGATAAAAAACAGCTAATTGCAGTTAAGAAAGCTCGCCAGTATATTAGGGCTGATATCACTAATAGCTTTAATAAGTATAATGCGGAGGCAAGTAATATGGACAGGAATGAATTGGACACCGCAATTCAGAGACTAACAGGTGTTTTACAAAATGTGAAAAACCTGGAGCAACAAATTTTTTCTTTGTCGATCACTCTGGATATGAAAGATGAAGAAATTCAGATAGAATATGACAGTGCCGTGGAGTATAACAATAAATTGATTAGCACACTGAACATATTAAAAAAAGCTTTAGATGATTTTAATTCCACGGCAAACCAAAATGTTCAGGTTAATGTCCCTTACCTTACCGCAGTGCCGTGTCGATCTTGACGTTGGCGATCATGTTGCGCCAATTTTCTCGGTCATCCGCCATCTGCAGTAACTGGTTCACTGTTGTAACTCCATATATATCTTGTATCAGGCTGTTCATGTATTTAGTCCTTTGTCTTCTTCTGTCTCTCCTGCCCTCGACTCTCCCAGTAACCACTGTTCTTTCTAGATCATTTTCTCTAATGACATGCCCCAAAAATCTTAGCTGTGTCTGACGAATAATTTTCATTAATTCCCTTTCCTTGCCTATTCTTCTCAGGATTTCAGCGTTTGTTACCATAGCTACCCAGGGGACTCTTTGCATTCGCCTATAAAACCACATTTCTGTAGTTTCGATCTTCTTTTTCATGGCAGCTGATATAGTCCATGTCTCAGCCCCATAAAGAAGTACTGACCAGACGTAGCACTTGAGAAGCCTCACCCTTAATTGCATATTCATTTTCAAATTGGAAAGCAACGGTTTCATCTTGTAATACGCAGTCTTTGCAATGCCAATTCTTCTCCTAATTTCTGTGTCACTTTTTCCGTCATCTGCTATTGCACTTCCAAGATACGTGAACGTTTCCGATTGCTTAATCCTGGTGTTATTTATAGCAATGTTGATACTTAACTTTTCGTTACCTTTTGCTATACCCAAAACTTCAGTTTTCCTTGTATTAAATTTCAATTTCATCTCCTCGCACTTCTCATTCAGCGCATTTACCATTCTTTGCAGGTTCTGCTCATTATCCGCTATCAATACTGTGTCGTCAGCATATCGTAAATTGTTAATGTTAACCCCTCCTATCTTTATCCCTTCTATGTCTTTCAAGACATCCATAGCTCTCTGACTATAGAGTGACAATAGATCTGGGGAGAGAACGCATCCTTGTCGAACTCCCCTAGTAATATTTATCCATTCACTCTTTCCTTCTCCTATTCTTACCGCAGCTCTTTGCTCCCAATATAATCTTGTTATTATCCTTAGGTCTTTTCCGTCAATGCCAATTTCTTCAAGAATTTGTATCAATTGTTCATGATCTACTGTGTCAAATGCTTTCTGAAAGTCCACAAAACACAGATAAACTTTCTTTTGCATTTCGATTGCCCTCTCTATAACCATTCTCATAACAAATATTGCGTTTCTTGTACTTTTCCCTTTTCTAAAGCCATATTGTACATTTTCCACATTTTCGTTAATTTTTTTCTTCTTATCCTGGCCATGACTACTCTCAATACAACCTTTCCCATCTGACTCATTAAGCTTATTGTGCGGTGTTTTTCACATTCTGTTGTTCCTGGTTGTTTCGGTACCGTTATAAATAAATTATCTCTCATGTCTTTCGGTATGTATCCAGAATCATATATTTCATTTGCTATTAGTGTCATGTTTTTAATGAAGTAATCTCCAGCAGCTGTCATCATCTCCGTCGTTGTCTCATCTAATCCCATGGCTTTAAATTTAGGCATTTCTTTCAGTGCCTTTTCAATTTCATCTGTCAAGATTTCTGGTCCTTCCATGTTTCCGTCTACCCAAGGTATTTCTCCTCTTTGTCCATCATACAGCTCAGCAACATATTCTTCCCAACGTTTGGCTACATCTTCAAAGTTCATTAACATGTTGCCGTGCTGGTCGCTTATTGTGTTACTGATGTATGCTCTTTTTGAGCCAGTTAGTTCTCTTATTTTTTCAAACATTTCTTTTGTATTTCTTCCTTCCTGTGTTTCCACTTCTTCGCATTGATTATCCAGCCATTCTTCTTTTCTTTTAATACATTCTGCTTTTATTTCCCTATCTAGCTGTAAGTATTTTCTTCTGTCAGTTTGTTTCCATATTCTTCGTTCATCTATTTTGTCTAGTATATCTTCTGTCATCCATTTTTGTCTTCTTCTGCTTTGCTTATCTGCTATAGTCTCTTCAGTCGTATCAACCAGAGCAGTTTTTATGGTTCTCCATCTGTATTCAATTTCTTCAGTTCCATCTTCTTCTATTTGTTCAATAACCTCATCGTGTTTCAATTTAAATTTATTTTGGAATTCGTAAAGCTTATTCCTATTCGTGAAAACTTCATTCCAGTCTTTCCTCCTCTTTTTCCTTGGTTTTCTAATTTTCTTTAGACGAATTTTCACCCTAGCTATGAGTGCAACGTGGTCACATCCCTTTCCTAAGTCTGAGCCGGGGAAAGTTTTCACATTGGTCACTGCATTCCTAAATCTTCTGTTCACGGTAATGTAATCAATTTGATTTCTGTGTTGGTCACCCGGACTTCTCCATGTATACAAATGTCTGGGGTGTTTTTTGAACCAGGTGTTAGATATTACTTGTCCATTTTCTGTGCACCACTCTACCATTCTATCTCCTCTTTCGTTTCTCCTTCCCAGTCCAAAGTCTCCAACCACTTCCCCCTCTCTTCCCTCTCCCACTTTTGCATTGAAATCCCCCATGATAATATTGAATTCATGTTGTTTACATTGTCGTTTCACTTTATCCAAATCAGCATAAAAGGCCTCTATGTT
>JBAGKJ010111137.1:0-12159 GCA_037179465.1 Phronima sedentaria | reverse complement strand
TATTATGGTGTATGGATTTATTGAGGATAGGAGGTACATGGAGTCGTCGGAGCTATACTGGGGTATCCCAGTTTTCGATCTTGTTATAATAAATCTTACTATCCAAAGTTTTGAGATGTAGGCCCGTTCCAGTTTGAGATGTAGTTTGAATCCAGTAACCCTCCCAGTATCTCAGAAAAGCCACCTTCAGTATAGAAAAATATTCAGATTCATCCAGGTGATATATTTCTGACCGATTGTTTTTATGGGCCTGGTTAGCACTTTTGTCTGCTATCTCATTCCCAGTTATCCCCACATGTGATTTAACCCACGAGAGACGAAAAGTAATTCTCATATTTACGTTTGCGATTAGCTCCTGAATAATATGAACTGTATTTTTGTAGGTTGCAGGTGCTTGAGACTTTATTAACTGCAGGGCTGTCAGAGAGTCAGTGAATATAACAGTGTTCTTGTCTGTATGAAGCAGCATATGGATAGTTTGCTTAATAGCAAATAACTCTGCTGATAAAACTGAGTGATCATCCCTGATCTTCCAGCAGAAAGATTTCTTTTTTTGCGGGTCATATGAAGCACAACCCACAGATATTACGTCCTCGTTCAATTTGGATCCATCTGTAAAATAGGTATTGAAGTCTCTGTACTTATCATGTATAAGAGCTTGAAATTCTACATTGTTTCTGCTATGGTTTTCGGTGATTATATAAGGATCTATTGAGTTCCACGGAGGGACTGTAGATAAGAGATTCGAAGCTCTTCTGTATACCCTAGGCATTCCCAATTTGGTTATCCACTGTTCTGAGTTAAAGGAGTAAGAGTTAAGGGGGTGTTGACTTCCCCTATCCTTATCCAGTTTTAAAGCACTAGTGGTGTAAGAGGTTTTGCATTTAAATTTCAATTTGATATGCTGCTTGACAGTTAAATATTTTCTGTGGAGTTTAAGAGGTGGGAGAAAAGCCTCTTTCTGCATAGAAAGAATGGGGCTTGTGTTCCTGGCCCCCAAAATAAGTCTGAGAGCTTTATTTTGAATAAGTTCCAGTTTTTGTAACAATGTGATACTGCCACTGTCATATATTATACATCCATAATCCAGCTTGCTTCGGATATATGCAATGTAAAACATCCTTAGAATTTTAGCTGTAGAGCCCCAGACTGTTGAAGAGATAGACTTCATAATATCTAGTCTTCTTATACAATTTTTAACTAGTCCTTCTACATGGGCTTTCCATGTTAATTTAGGAGAGTCCAATATAATACCTAGTAGTTTATACTCTTTTTTGTATTCTAATACACGGCCTTTTAATCTAATTATAGGGTAAGAAACATTCTTCTTTTTGGTAAAGTACTGGATTTTGCATTTATCTGGGTTTATGGTAAAGCCCCAGTCAGTGGTCCATGATTCTAGTATATGGATATAAGTCTGGAGGGTACGTTTTACATCTGCAAGGTTATTACCAGTTGAAGTGATGGTAATATCATCAGCATATACATGAACGTTTATTCCTTCCCTTTGGGGAATATCATGCATCATGATATTAAAAAGAATAGGGGAAAGTACGGCTCCTTGTGGTGTGCCAGATGTTATACTTTTAAGATCAGACGTTTTGCCTTGAACCAGTACCTGCATATTCCTGTTATTCAAAAAACTGTTAACAGATTTTAATAGGTTTCCACTTATCCCAAGATTTATAAGTTTGTATATTAAGCCTTCATGCCATACTTTATCAAAGGCACTTTTCAGATCTATGTAGACTGCCACTGTTACGTTACCTAGTTGATAAGCACTTCGTATTTCATCCTCCACTCTTAGTAAAACATCCAAGGTGCTAAGGCCACGTCTGAAACCGCACTGAGAATAACTTAGCTTGTGATATTGCTCAATATAATACTCCAATCTCTTTTGAATGACTCTTTCATATAATTTTCCTAGGCACGGCAAAAGTGAGATGGGCCTGTAAGAGCTGACATCCGCTTTATTTTTGTCTGGTTTTAAGATCGGGATTATGAGGCCAGTTTTCCAATTAGTTGGAATTTCTCCAGTATAAAATATTTGATTAAATAAATAAAGGGTATCCTTTAAAGCTTCCGTACTAAAAATTTTAATTAGCTCATATGATATATTGTCATTTCCGGCTGCTGAATTCTTCACCTTTGCTATGGCATCAGATATTTCGTGCATTGTAATCTGGGCGTTATAGTTAGCTTGGGATCCTTCCTTAAGTGCAGTACCCAAAATATTATGAAAATTTATAATCTGAAGGTTAGTGTCATTTAAAGATTTTAGTTGGAAATGTGAAGCAAATAAATTTGCTTTCTCAGAAGTGTCTAAAATTTTATTATTATTTTCTATAATTGGATAGGTGAAATTATTATTAATACCCCGAAACATGCGTATTCTGGTCCAGACAGTTGATATTGGAGTCCAGTGATTTATTTCAGTTATAAAATTTTCAAACGATTGTTGTTTAGTTTTCTTTATAATATCTTTAGCTGCTTTACCTTTATCTAAAAGGGCAGCTACGTTATCCATAGTTGGTGATCTTTCCAGTACCTTCCTGGCTCTTCTTCTTTCTGCGACTGCTCTACTACACTCAGGGTTCCACCATGGGATCCGTTTACCTTTCCTAGGCATACCGGAGGTCATACCTATGTATCTATTGGCAGATTCATATATCCTCTCATTTAAGTCTAATAGCAAGGCTTCAACAGTTGTTGGCTTTATCAGTTGACTAGGAGGAATATTTTTGGAAAAAAAATTCAGATTTTCAGTTGTAGTTTTCCATCTTCTTCTTACTGTGTATTCTTCCCTCTTAGGTGAAATGTTTATATCAATTTTTACTGGTAGGTGATCGCTACCGACATCGGGCAGAAGAGAGACAGAAATAAAAGGGGCAAGATTAGGTGAGGATAAGCACAAGTCCAGACAGGATCTGCTATTGGTAGCTGTACACAGATGGGTATAAAAATTCCTAGGAGTACACATACAGACATCTTCATTAAAGAGTAAGTTTTCTAGCGCTCTACCTGTTGGGTTTGGGTTTACCACTTTATCGTCAATAACTCGGGTGTGTCCATTGAAGTCGCCGAGTATTACAAATTTATCTTGTAGTTGCTGAATATAATGAATGAATTCCTCAGTAGTAATATTTTTGTTTGGGTTATAGAGATTAATTATATGTAATTTTGATCTATTGTTTTCAAAGATACAGATCCCTTGTATTTCTAGGCCTCCTCCATTAAATAAATTTAAATTTATATTACTGTATTGAATCCCATTTTTAACTAAGAGACCCAAACCTCCACCTAAACGGTTCAGCCTGTGGCACCACTCAGCAGTATAGCCATAAAATTTAGGTATTCTATGTTCATTTCTATTGAGCCATGTTTCAGATAGGGCAACTATGTCTGGGGATTCTCTGTGAATAAGAAGTTTCAGCTCTGATAAACCGGCATTTACACTGCGACAATTCAACTGGATGCACCTCAAGTTACTGGTAACTATTGTCATCTATTGTTATGTACTTTGGAGCCCTTATTCTTAGTTTTGGAGTCAGCTTCTATGTCTGGGAAATGAAGTAGGGATGGGTTAACCTCTTTATGCAAGAACCTCTCCGCTTGAGAAGCATTAGAAGCCTTGACTTTCTCAGAGTTTACACTTAAATTTTTGTTTACCACCTCCTGGGATTTAGATCTCTTTCTCTTGCTTTTATTTTTAGGTTTACTAGACTGGGACAAAACAGGAGACTGCTGTATCTGTTGTGAATTAGATCTCTTTTCATTGATAAAATTTTTCTGGATAGCTTCATCAATTATTTGATCTTTATTATTAGAAGGATCTTTCAGTGTGAGACTTTCTAATATTTCATTTAGACAGGTTTTCAACTGTTTGACAAAAACATTCTGAATTGTTTTAATAATTTCCGTCTCCTCAGGTTTATGTTTTTGTCTAGATTGAGTTATAGGTACATTTGTTTTGGGTGAATCATTGGTATTAGTAGATTGTATTAAGGCATCTCTATAATTGAATTTAGGAGTGGATTCATTTGAAGGATTTGACGTGGTAGGTTTATTTTTCTGATTTGAGACTGCACTCTGCTTTCCCAGGACTATAGTTCTGGCTTCGATATAATTTTTATTTTCATTAGCACGGACTTTTTCTATTTGACAGGCTTTATTATAGGCATTGCAGAGTTTAGAGTTAGCTTTGTGGTTTCCTCTACAATTCGCGCACTTGAAATGTTTCTCATCCTTGACTGTACACTCGGATTTATTGTGCGCCCCACCACAAAGTAGGCACCTAGTCTTAGATTTACAAGAGACAGCAGTGTGCCCTAACCTTTGACATTTATAGCACTGTAACGGTTCACAGACATAAGGTCTGACCTTGTAATAACTATGATGGATGGTGACAGCCACTGGCAATTCAAGGGTTGTAAATCCTATTTGTATGCAGGACGAGTCAACCAAACCAGTAGAGGATCTCCTTTTCAATCTTTTAAGGGAATGTACAATGGGATCTTTTAAGGAAAAAGAAGAGTACTTTGGCACAATAAATCTCTGTAGTTCTTCAAGATCAACATTAGTTCCTATGGGCCCAATTACCCCATACCTCAAGGTTTCAGTTGCAGGTTGCCTGCATTGAACCTTCCATTCTCCTAAATTTGTGACAGCTGTTAACTTCTGCATAACTTCAGGTATAGGGGACTCGAGTTCTACTATTATTAGATTCTTTTTCTTGTTTGTGCGGACTTTGTTAGGGTATTGGGCAAACTCACTTTCTGCAAGTAATTTTGCCAATTCAATTGGATCTTTCAAAAGTTCATGACTATTGGGATTTATTAAAATAACAGAGTTTGTTCCTGATGATTGAAGAGTATAGTTATCTGGGATAGTTCCAGTCTTGCGTCTTTTGAGAGGGCCAAGAAATTGTGAAAGCACAGGAGGATCCATGTCCTCCTCAAATCCACCAAAATCAGAACCATCTGAAATATAATTCAAGGCGGTAGCCATGTTTACTCCCAACTGGATAATTAGTCAAAAGACTAAGTTATCCAGGCTGGAAAACAGTGTTGCAATGAAAACAATACCGTTAGGAAAACAAATTAATCTACCAGGTGTAGCTCCACGCCTCCACCAAACTAGGTTTGCTAGAGGCAGGTTCAATGATTGCAAGCTTACACGACTCACGACTGTTATCGTAAACGAGGAAAGAAAATGCTGGTACTAGCACACCAACCTCACACCACAACGACGATCTGATAGTGATTTGATTTTGATAGTATGGCACCTCACATACGAGAGTCCTGGTGCCGAAGAGTACTTCTAGGACTAGGCACAGCTGTTCGAAGGAATTGATTAGAGGTCTGCAGCGGCAGGAACATCACCTATATGTCTCGTGTGAGACCAACATTTGATAAAAATCTTGCTATTAGTTTGGCTGGAAAATATGGCATAGTAATTGTGTTCAGGTCAAGGCTGAGTTTTTCTTTCTTACAATATTCTTTAATTTCTCTACGGAATACATCAAGCTGTGGGCAATCAACAAATATGTGATCAAGGTTTGCTCTGGTCGTACACCCAGGGCAACTCCTCGGAGGACTCTTGGTGAAATAATGCCCATGGGTCAGAAATGTTGTGCGAAGGCGCAGTCTAGACATGATGACCTGTATAGATCTTGATTCAGAGCTGTGGGCGATTGGGCCAGGGTCGACTTTGAAATTGGTGAGAGAGGCACCGAGTGCTCTCCATTGGTTCCTCCACTCATCCAAACAGGCTGCTTGTATATGGCGTTTCATTTCAGACTTTGATTTTGGAATAGATTTGATGATACTTAGGTTAGTGGCGATATTGGCAAGTTTGTCAGCCTCCTCGTTTCCTCTAATACCAGTGTGACTAGGAATCCATTCAATGGTTATTTTATTATGTTCATTCCCTCTGAGTATATTATATATATCAGACAGTATATAATGTCTAGCCAGATCAAATGATTGGAGAGCTCTAATTGCACTTAAGGAGTCTGTGAGAACTAGAAAAAGTCCCTGGAGGGGCGAGACATGCTTCACAGCCAGATAGATAGAGTGCAGCTCAGCAGTAAAAATTGATGTTCCATCTGGTAGCCTGGCCGTGATCATGAAGTCGTTACTCCAGACACCACTCCCCGTTTGGTTGTTTCTAAAAGAGCCATCGGTATAAACTAGAGTATGTTTTGAATATTTACTGTGAATCAAGTCTGCAAAAATAGTTTGCCACTGGTCTTCTGAACGTTGATCCTTTGATATGGTAGCTAATGTAGATAGACAGTTCAATTGCTCAAAAATATATCTTGTGGACATAGCAGTGCCAGGCAGGGAGTCCGTTGATATCTCTATTAGGTTCAGTTCTTTATATAGGGAATCTAGTGCTGAAAGTTTATAGTTCGAGGATAGGAGTCTGTATCTAGCTAAACAGGATTGCAAGTAGGTTTTAACTGGGTGTCCATTTATTACACATACCCTGCTTCCATATTCTAGTAGATTTTGCTTCCTCCTGAGATATAAAGGCTGAAGGTTGGCTTCAATTTCTAATTTGAAGTTAGGAGTATTCCTGAGAGCACCTAAAATGATTCTGGCGGCTTTCGTTTGAATTCTATTTAGCTTGTCTAGGTTGGTTTTAGCGGCACCCATATATATATACGAGGCATAGTCCAGCTTAGAGAGGGTCAGTGCTCTATATATATGTTTCAAGGTATCACAATTTACACTGCGTTTGTTATATGAGATTATGTGGAGAAGGTTGAGATCTTTCTCACAGCGGCTCTTCAAATAATCAATGTGGTGTTTCCAAGTTAGTTTAGTATCAAATATAATTCCTAGGAACCTGACATGATTGCCATACTGGATGAAGTGCTTATTTAGTAACAATTGCTTAGGTTGTAATACATGTCTGTAGGTAAAGATCATTGCAATTGACTTTTCAGTTGAGAAGTGAAGTCCCCACTTATGAGACCAATCACTCACTAAGTTGAGGGAGTGTTGCATGATGCGAAGGCCCTCCTTGAGATCACCCGTCAGTAGCCACATAGCACCATCATCTGCGTACAGTGAGGTTTGTACTTCTGGGTGTAAGCCTTTGAATATTGAGTTGATGAGGATAGTAAAAAGAGTAGGGCTGAGAACTGATCCCTGTGGGACACCTGAATGTAAAGGATAGCTTGGGGACTTATGGTTTTCTATTCTTACTGAAATTTTTCTCATTTTTAGAAAATTTTCTATAAATATAGCAAGGCTACCAGTCAAGCCTATTGATTTTAGTATCTTAAGGAGTCCATAGTGCCAAACGGTATCAAATGCACTGGATATATCAAGAAAGACTGCTATACAGAATTTCCCTTCTCTTAGAGCAGTATTAGCCGAATGTTGCAGTCTAATCAGAGAGTCATGGGTACTGTGGCCTGATCGGAAGCCACTCTGGGTACTTGTAAAGAAGTTTATGGTTTCTAAGTAGTGCTGCAGTCTTCTATTTATAACCTTCTCCAGTAATTTCGACAAACAGTTGGTAAGAGTGATTGGTCTGTAAGCCAATAAGTCAGTGCTTGCTTTATTAGGTTTGTGAATTGGGATAACAATTCCCTCTCTCCATTGGTGGGGATATCCATTAGTGAAGATAAAATTATAGAAATTTAAGAGTTCAATCAGCTGCTTGTCAGTAAAGTTTTGTATAAAAGCATAGGGTAGTGAATCTGGCCCGGGTGATTTAGAGGAGCACTTGTTTAGAGCAAATTTAAGCTCTTGCAGAGTTAGGGGTTTGTTGTAGGTGCAAGTGCTATCCTGCTCAAAGGTAATAGGGATCCTCTCCTGAGACTCCTTATACTCGCTGAACTGTTTATCTAGTGAAATTCCATTGCTTCTTCTAGAAAAGTGTTGGGCAAAGGCATCTGCAATATCTAGAGAGTTTGTGACATAGACAGCATTTAATTTTAGAATAATATTCCTTTTTGCATTTCTACTCCTAAGCATATTCAGGTGCTTCCAGACTACACTAGAGTTAGTGTTTATATTTATATTTTTTAAAAAAATTTCCCAACTTTTGGTCCTGGCTTCATTGGTTGCTCTTTTAAAAGCTGCCCTGGCACTAGTCAACTGATTCCAATACTGAGTGTTACCTTTATGATTGCAGTATCTATTATATGCCCTATTTTTAAGTTTCTTTGCACGGCTACACTCTGCATCCCACCAGTATGCGGATGGTTTTGTAAAGTTAGAAGAAGTTTTATTGACTGAAATCTCTGCAGCTGATAAGATAGCATCTGTTACGCTGCCACAAGCTTGCGTAGGGGTGTAAAACTCATTCGGGAGCTTGAGAGACTGTTGAAAAAGTGGCCAGTTTGCAGTTTTTATATTCCATTTCTTAGTAACTTCAACATTTTGAGTAATTCCAGTGGTAGAGCTGATTGAGATAGGAAAGTGATCACTTCCGCATAAATCGTGAAAGGGTCTCCACACATAACTGGCAGCCACTTGTGGGGAACAGATTGCAAGATCAATATGAGTGAATGTCCCTACATTACTCAAGTAAGTAGGTTCACCACCATTCAAAAGACAGTAGTTATTTTCAATAATCCATGAGGATAGAATATTTCCTTTTGGATCTGCAAAAGGAGATCCCCAAAGCGGGTGGTGACTATTTGAGTCTAGGGTTATAATGAAGCAATCCTCCAACACACTCCTGAGAGAGCACAGTTTAATTTCCAATTCATTGGCGTTCAAGTCTGGAGGCAAATAAACATTGTAAATATTGATAGACTGGTGGATTGTTATTATCTTAGCTGCTACTATTTCCATATCAATTATAGTCGGTATAGGAATGCAAGTCAGATCATTACTGCAAAAAATTGCTACACCCCCTCCCCTCCTCAGATCACGTTCTCTTCTGATAGGGGCCTGAAACTTAGATAAATATGCATTTGAAATAGGTTTAAGATGTGTTTCCTGTAAGGTTATAACGTTAGGCTTGATTTGATCAATAGCATATTGCAGCATAGCTTTCTGTGAGTGAAATCCCCTTAGATTCCATTGCATGATGTTCAAGTTTAGTCTTCTCTGCATGTAAGGTCAAAGTGATCTGTATTGATCCCTTGAACTTTAGAGATTGCACCTGTAAATATATCAGTAAGGTCCAATATTTTAGCCAGCTTCAGTAGGCATTCCATCTTTTGTGGCATATCAGTTGCAAATAAAAGTTTTATTACTAGTTCTATGACACTAGGTAGGGAGCTCACAATATTATTTAAAAGTTTGTTGATTAGAGAGTTTGGATTGGGGGTGCTTTGTATTATACTTGGATTTGAGTGACGACCACCAGAAGATTGATCTTCGATAAAGTTGGTTTCAGTAGGATCTCTGAGTATACCAAGATCCCTTTCCAAGGTTGGAAAGCGGAGTGGGCTATACTGAGTGTTTCTTATCTGATATTCGTTTGGAGAGTCAATTGTTCTCTGCCTATTAGGAGGAAGGCTAGGGAAAGACTCTGATTCATAATCGTCTATTGAGTGTAGTTGTGCTTGAGCTGGAGCACTCTGAACAACCTGGCTAAGAGTCTGCTCAGGGTAGGAGTTTGTTGTTGATTTTGGTTCAAGGGATACGAACTTGTTAGTAGTAATCTGCTTGTGATTATTGTCTTTACCCAGATAAGTTTGACTATGACTTTCAGATTGTGTATTTTGTTGGGTACTTTGCATTAGTGGAATGACTAGAGGGCCATTTTTAGTATTTCTATTTGGAAGATGAGGAAAGTTTTTATTGTAGGCAGATGGGTTTTGGCTTTGTTGTTGAACTGTATATTGCTGCGAAGAGGTGGTTTGTCCACTGCTTTGTTGTCTTTGAAAGGCTCTAGCTTCAGCAAAGCTGAGACCTTTATCAGCAGTAAGTCTGCAAACCTCCCTCTCAAAGACAAATGTTGGGCAATTCTTATGGTTTGATGCATGTTCTCCTTTGCAATTAATACACTTTTCAGTGTTAGATTGGCAGTCAGCTTCAACATGTTCAACTGACGAACATTTTACACAAGATGATTTGCTGCGACAGACTTTAGCCGAGTGGCCATATCTCCAGCAATTTTTGCAGACTAATGGGCTGGGGTAATGCTTTGTGATACTTAGTACTTGATATCCGACTTTTATTTCAGTAGGGGCTGGTCCTAGAAAGGTTAGTATAAATAGAGGGAGCTTCTTTCTGTTGGGATCATTGAATAGATGTCTGACTGCTATTACATTGAAAGGTTCAAGGATGTTACATATTTCCTCAAGTGAGTCATTGGCAAAGGCTTCTGCCCAAACTTTGCCATAGGTAAATTGTTGAGTCCAGGCAACTCTAGCTGTAATTGGTATAGGTAAATCAGATTTTGTGGGAAAAGTTTCAGCTGACTTTAATTTGTTTATCTGGTCTGCAGTCTTAACAGTTATCATGATAGCACCCGATCTCAGGTATTCGGCATTATTGACTTGTCCGCAGATTTTATTGATACCTTCTTGGATCTTGATTGGGTTGAGACTGGTGAGTTTTTTGTTAGCATCAGTAGAGGTAATAATGATTTGCTTTATGGTGTCTGGGATTTTATCCAGGTTGTCAAGGTTCAGTTTAACTGAATTACCCTCATTTACAAATTTTGTTGGGTTTAAATTATTGGGAGTATTAGAGACAATATCCACAGAGTGGTTCAAGTTCTCATTATCTGAAATTATTCCACTACCATCAGACTCAACACCCTCCATAGCTGTTTCAGAGAGACCATCAAGCAGAGCAAAAGAGTTACTCTGACATTGTTTCTTAGTGAATGATATTTTATCAATAGGGTTCTTTTTAGGCGGTTTGTTTATACGTCCTGAGACCGGTTTTGTAGGAATTTTATCTTTGTCTGGAGGGTCTGCTTTTGATCCTACATTAGGAGTAGAGCTAGGCATTGTTAGTAGGTAAATACCTACCTAACGGAGTTAAGCAATACCTTAGTACACGTTACCAAGGAGGATCACAACAGATAATAAATACAGCTGGGCACAGACTGTAAAAATAACCAAACTATCAAGGTTTACACACAATCACAGGTTATCAGAGTTCGAGCACACACCACTGATCACCAACACCAACAAAAGGAAACTGTTTTTTTCATAACGTCACTTTAATATTCACAATCAGCTGATTTACATTGACATAATTTAATAACACGACGCAACCCATCCTGTTTCATATGTTTTTGACACCTGGTGCCACCATGCCACAAAGATAAAGACACCTATAGAAGTAGTAGGCAGGTATTTAGGTCGTGTATAGTCAAAACCACGGTATAGACAATACAGGGTATAATAAACGTTTTTGGCTTCTCCGCGTATAAACATATGGTCGCTGAGTGAGTGCCATTTGTTACATCGATCAGCTGTTGTTTGTATCACTGTAAAAGCATTTTTTATTTATTCTTCACTAAATGGTAAGAAGACCTGACGTATCACAGATACCTTAAATTTATTACAGTTAATGCAAAATTTGATTGAATTAAATGTATTGTTAAGTTGAGTTCTGTTATACAGACAACAGCTTATCGATGTAAAAAAATGGCACTCACTTAGCGACCATATGTTTATACGCGGACAAGGCAAAAACGTTTACTATATCCTGTATTGTCTATACCGTGCCCTGTAGTGTGTATACCACGGTTTTCAGCTTTAAATTTATTGCGTCATGATTTAAAAAAAAAACAAAAGAGTATCGTATTCTAGAAATATCCGACTTGTAGCAGACAGCATCCGTCTGTTTTGTTTACACCGGGGGCCATCAAACGTGGTTTATTTTTTGCGTGTTATACCTAATTACATAAGATTTAAATATGTTGAAGTGTGCAGCAAGAAATCTTTTCAAGACTGGACTTCCGAATAAGGTTAGTCTCAATGATAAAGTTTTCGGGTCTCTCCTAGTTAGGTACTGAAAGTTAGGATAAGGAAATATTTATTACAGGTATTGACAACCAAGCTAATGCAAAGGTGGTGGACCGGGATTTTCCTAGCTACCGAAAGTGGACCCCACCCGCCCCCTCCCCTAAATCTGCACATATCGCTACAGTCTTTAATATTTACGCTAGCGCTCTGAAAATTTGCCCTAGTACTAACTTTTGGACGAGCTTTCCAACGGTGGTACT
>JBAGKJ010100025.1:0-12186 GCA_037179465.1 Phronima sedentaria | reverse complement strand
ACATACATATACATACAAGAATTTAAGTGTTTCAGTTTTTTTTATGTGTCAATTAGCTTAACAATGTACAATGTAGAACTTATAAATTCAACTCTAAATCCAGCCAACCAGCATATTTACATCATAAGTAAGGCATCTGGACTGAGGCCAGCTATGGGATCACACGGGTCCATAACCATATCAATTGTAATATCCATTATGAACCCGAGATCACACAACCAACCACAGGATAACCTCACTTACCCAATAATATATGCATATTAAACCTCTATAGATTATCTTGAAGCAAAACAGCAACATTTTTATATGTTAATCAGCGTAACTTCCCAATAGCTGATAATAGTTCGCAAATAACAAATAATGCCCACATAAGAGGACACAATATATCTTACAAACTCAGAAGATAGTAATATACAGACAAGATCAATGCCCCAATATAATCATGGTGCACGGATCATAAGATAACTTTCACATCCATCTTTTAGTTAGCTTCTTCTAAAACTCAAAGGAAATTGCGTTGCCAATAGCAAAACCACTACAAATGTGCAGATAGGTATCATACCCTCCCCCCCAAGACAACAACCATATCAATTGTAATATCCATCGTTGCCCGGGGTAGGGAAAATACGAAACCACCACACACTTGCAGCAGCCCATACCAACTGAATTAATTTAAGCCAAACAGCAATGTGAAGAAAGTAGAAAGTTTCAATTCCTATATGTGTGCCATACTACAATCTAAATTTTTATTATATATCTTGAATTAATCAAAAGCAGCAGCACAGCTATATTCAACTGCTCCAATTCCAAAATTTTGGTACAAAATAATGGCAAATATTCATTTTAAATTACTAGTTTGTAACCCAAATATTTATGGTCAGACATATAGTGTGTCTAAAGCTATACAAACTATTTATAAGATTTTAATTTATATCCTAAGGTTTATTTGAAAAGAGTTCTCTCTTTTTAGACCTCCACTCTAAAGTTTCCGCTTGGATATAAGGATAATGAGGCGGTGGTCCTCTTGAACGACCTCTTCTTGGGGTTTCAAGATCCAGAGAAAGTATAGGTTGTTTAGCACCCCGACTTCCCTGCGCTGGTTTATCTGAAAATGTAACTTTTTTACTTCTATTGTTCTTGAATTCATTTTCTATTATTTTCTTCATCATTAGATTGTTACCTACCTTGATTTCTTTTGATATATCTAATGCTTTATCAATTATTTTAATTATCTCTTGTACTTTTTCATGCTGATCGGATTTACTATTATCATTTGAAAATCCCTCAAAATTGAAACTATCAATTGTTTCTGAGTCAACTTGAGTACAGCAAGATTTTTTTTGTTTTTCGCTGGTTTCTTCGCTCCTGTCAGTAGATATATTTTTGTCTTGAATTCTCCCTATCGATATTTCTTCTTCAATGAAATTTTGAGTCATGGACCAAATATTATTAATTTCATCAATAAAATTCTGTTGTCTCTGAAATATCTCAAACTCCCCTTGAATATTTAAGTCTAATTCCCTGGTTCTATATACATCAGAATCAGATTCACATCCAATACATAACCTCCATGCATCCTTATTATAGATTGGAGATAATTCATTTACAATTGAATTAACTTTTTCAGGTTTATTTGTCTTTGGTGTAGATGTATACGCCAAGGTTTCATAGGTCTTATGCTCTGAGCATGCCAGTTTTTCTAATGGGATGCTATATGTTGAAGTTTTGCTCGTATATGACTTAGGTTTCTTTCTCTTACATTTTCCTTTTATCAGTTTCTCTTTCGTTTCTCTGCCGTTTCTTTTCATATTTCTTTTAGTTTTACTTTTTGTCCCATCATCACTTGATCCTTCAGAATCGGACGAGACATTCAGAATATATAAATTGGACATAGATTCAGAACTAGAATCTTCCTCAGATGAATCAGCATCAATAGTGATATTAATTGGATCAAATTTTAAATAGTCTTGCAAATATTCAGGAATTTCTATAAATCTCTTTATCTGATCATAGTGTACTTTATATATTTTCCTATCTGCTGTGCCAATTCTTGTCATTTCATAAGTCAATTGATTAGTTTGCACTTTTATGATTTCATAAATACCATCAAACCTAGGTTGTAGCTTAGATTCTACTCTATTTCCTATACGTGTTATTTTCTTCAAAACCTTGTCTCCAATTTCATATGGGCAGAACTTAGGGTGGCCTTCTCTCCAAGTATCCTGTGTAGATTTTTCGATGTGTAAATGCATCCGGTCATCATCATGTTTCACTTTTAAAACCATGTCAGAAGGGGAGCATTTTATTTGAGAATGGAATGTCGAGTTATAGATTATAACTGCTGAAGCCAGCGCATCATCCCATTGTTCTCCCTCCTTCAAAATGCCCCTCAACAACTGAGCAATACTTCGGTTGCATCTTTCAACACTGCCATTGGAGGCGGCATGATATGGTGTCGAATATATATGTTTAATGGAGAAATTATTGAGGACATTCTCAAAGGCTTCACCGACGAATTCAGGACCATTATCAGTTAGTATTTTATTTGGTAATCTAGGCAATGATGGCAATACACTATTTTTGAGTTTCTGAGCAACTGTAAGTGACTTCTTATCTCTGAGAGGTTCAATCGATACCCATTTTGTAAAATGATCAATGCAAACCATTACTGCACAATTGTTCCTCTTAGTCTTTGGCATATTCATTAGGTCAATGGAAACCAACTCAAAAGGAACTTTAGTTTCTATCTTGCTTATTGGAGGTTTTACCTTTTGGCTACTGATCTTGAAAAGCTGGCAATGTGGGCAAGATCTACAAACATCCACCGCAGTCTTAATAAGTGCTGGATGCCAAAATTTATTAAGAACAATGTCAATTAGTTTCTGTTGACCAATGTGGCCCATTTGAGTATGTGATTTATAACAAATCTCTACCAGCAAGTTGAATGGAACAACAATTGATTTTCGCAATTTAGTTAATTTGTATAATATGCCATTAACCACAACAAGATTGCCACTATATCTCTTAAATTGTTTGAGGGAGCGTTCCTTCCAATATTTACAATGTGTATTATTCTCCACCTTCGATCTAAGCAATTTTATTGCATGATTAGATTCTTGGATTTGTTGAAAGTCATTGTTCTCCAACCGAAATTTAATTTCATCTCTCTCGTCACAAGATTCATAGTCCTCAGAAGTATAGGAAACATCATTGCAAGGAATATAACTTAAATTTCCCATGAAGTAGTTCTCATTTTCTTCGACCAATCCATCTTTCATTGGGTACATAATTTCTTCTTCCTTGCTATTCTCAGAATACAACATGTCTCTATGGAAATCAATTATTATATTGTTTTTAGAAATGAAATTTGCGCCTAAAATAGAGCAAAATGGCATATTAGCACTGGACACAACAGCTACAGGAATTTCCTCATTTATATCAGTTTCTAGTATCTTTATTTTCAACCTAACAATCCCAATTATACTATTCTTAGATCCTCCTAATCCTTCTATATAATCTATGGTTTCTACAAGCTCAATACTACCATTCTCCTTCTTGATGATTTCCCATAGATCTTCCGATATTACACTCACTTGCGCTCCTGAATCAAATAAGGTACAAAACTTTATACCTTCCACTTCACAGACATACTTATTTTGATAAGCTCTGTGGTTGCACTTGCACTGCCTCTCATAGCTATCTACTTGAGTATAGATCGAATGAATTTGGTTGTTGTCAAGATCCACTTCCATTTCACTTCCAGCAGGCGGGTGAATATACTTAGTATTTATAACCTGACTCTCTGATCTACTGAAAACAGGGTTGAAATGGATCATATCCAGACACTGTAAATGAACCACAGGTATAGGGGCGTCTCCTTCAAGTTTAATACATTGATATACTACTGGGCTACACATTCCATGATGTACCATTACTTTGATGTTAAATATCTCAGATACAGCTAAAAGAATTTCTTCTCTTGGTAAAATTCCATCATTCATCATTGATTTCAAAACTTTTGTCTGATGTTTATCTAGCGTTAGATTAAATTTTGTATAATTTCTCAAGATGTATTCCACAGCTAGTCTCCTGAGATCTAAAGCAGTCTGTGGCAATTCTACAAGAATATCATCTTTTATATCCTCTAAAACAATCATCAATGAATCGAACATACTATTGCCCCCACCTTCTACTTTTTCAGCAAGTCTTAATCCTTTCGGTAAGATGTTATTCTTAGCATCAGTATTCTCTGGCAATTGAGCCCTCGAGAAAATCCTTGACAAAGCATCCGCTGCTTCATTTTGTGGTCCAGGATGATATTCTATAGTAAAATCAAATTCCTCAAGCAAATAAACAGTTCGCATCAGCCTGGCATTGTCATTACACATATTATGTAAATATCGGAGTGGTTTATGGTCTGTATGTACTATAAATTTTGTACCAAAAATAAAAGGTTTGAAAGTTATTATGCCAAATTTAACCGCAAGTAACTCTCGTTCTATTGCAGAGTACTTCGATTCTGACTTTGAAAAAGATGAGGAAGCATAAGCTATAGTCTTTCGTGTACCATCTTGATCCTGCATTAAGACAGCACCAACCCCCGTCTCCGACGCATCTACAAAAATTTCTAATGGATTAGATCCCTTGGCATAATCAGGAAAAGATAAACTTACATCCTTAGCCAATTCATCTTTAAGACTATTGAATGCATTAATTTTATCCTCAGTCCATACAATTTTATTTTTCTTCGGTCCAGCTGTATCTGGAGTTAACAAATTAGAAAATCTTGAAAAATTCTCTGTGAATTTCCTCTGAAAATTTGCAGTTCCTAGAAACTGACGCATTTGGGTAACAGTTTCTGGACGAGGATAGTTCTTGATATTGTCTAAAAATTTTGGAGATTTTTTTATACCCGATTTAGATATTATATGACCTAAATAAGTTACTTCCTCTCGAAAAAATTCACATTTATGTCCCTGGACTTTAATACCATGCACACGGAGAGTATTCAAAACCTTCTCTACTAAAACTAAATGTTCATCAAATGACGTAGACAAAATTAAAATATCATCTTGGTAAGCTATTACCTTCTTTGAACTAAACTCAACTAAAATTTCGTTAATATACTTCTGGAACTGTAAACCGCTATTTTTTAAACCGAAGGGAAGCCTGTTAAAGCAATACTGCTGCTTATGTGTTGCAAAATAAGTATATTTTATACTATCTGGATCCACTGGAATTTGGTAGTAACTTTTAATTAGATCAAGCTTTGTAAAAATTTTAACATCTTTGGCACTATAAACCGCATCAGTCAAATTTGGGATGGGAAATTTCTGCTCCTTTGTAACCTCATTTATCTTGCGATAATCTATACACATGCGTAAACTTCCATCTGATTTGCGGACAGGTACAATGGGTGCACACCACGGGGATTCGGTTTTTGCTATGATGTCCATCATTTCAAGTTGCTCACATTGCTTGGTAATTTCATCATTAACAGGCTCCGAAAAACGTCGGGGTTTTATCCATATAGGTTTGTCAGTGTAAAGTTCAATTTTATGAGGAGATACTTTTGCACTACCTAGATCATATTCGTCCTTACATAGTACTTCTTTTGTCTTCAAGAGCATTTCATGAACTTTTCCTCTCTCTTCCTCATTTAAATGGTTCAAATCAATTTTAATAGTCATATCGTCTATGTTACTTTCATCTGTATTCTCATCATCATCTAACTCCATAAGAGTACAAACTTTTCCAATTAAATCGCCTTTACGTATTTTTATCTCATTACTAACCTCACCATTCTTCCTCTTAATCATAACTTTGTTTTCATTACCATTTATTAAAATTCCTTCCATTCCTTCAATTTTCTTATTTTTGCAGACACCATTATATAAGAATACTTTTCCTGAACCAGCTTCATAAGGAATTTCAAATCTACAAGGCACAGTAAATATTTCATTTTTGTGAATATGTACATTTTCTGCCGCATAAACATTGACAGATTCATAATAAACTTCTTGAACATCAGTCATACTTTCATTCATTATTATATCTACTTTCGTGCCTTCATCATTAAAAAAAGTAAATTCACGCTTGAACAGATCTATAGAAGCTCTGTATGTCCTCAGGAATTGTCTTCCTAATATGATAGGAAATGCAAGATTCTTATCTGCAATGACTTTGAAATCTGTTGACCTTATTTTGTTGCCGAATACTTTCAATCTTGTTTTTACTATGCCTAAAGGTTGAATTTGTGTTGGCCCTAGGCCAATAATTTTATCATTACTACAAGGTTCAATTTTAAGCTTTGATTTATGCACAATACAATCTTGCATAAAGTTATTTATTGCTCCCGTGTCAACTAGTGCTTCACAGCTAAATCCATTGACATTAACTTTGATAGTGAATAATTTGCTTGGCTCAAGTAAGATAGTATTAACCTGAGATGGTCGTATTTCGCAGTTATCATTTAGCAATCTTTTAGCAGTTTCATTTTCAGTTATAACTATATCTCTTTCAACTAATGGACATATATCTTCTTGCCCTGTATTTTCCATAGTAATTATTTCATCGAAATTGTTTTCATTATTCACAAACGCTGGTACTCCTAAATGTAACTTCTCAGTCTTCACATTTTCCTGGGGGTATAAAATTCGATTAGTTGATCTTATTTCGTCTTCATCTGCTTTCATACTTAAATCAGAGTTCCTATTACAGGGAAGTTTATCTGCCCTATGGTTATCCCCTTCTTCCACAGGGCTTAGCAGTTTGACGGACTATGTGCATTTTGTTTGGGAAGAGCATCCCGACTATGTTCCCAACTTTTTCCTCTGAACTTGTTGCAATTAAATTTATTATGGTCAGGATCGCCACATCTTATGCACAAATTGAGTCGAATTCTACACGTTTCTTCAGTATGACCGAGTCTAAAACAGTGATAACACTTCAAGATTTCTGGTGGATTCCAATGATCCCTAGGTTTTCGGTTAGTATTATCCTTCTGATTGTACATGTGAGGTTGATTTCTGTAACTATTTCTACTCTGGTGAGGTCCTGCTTGTTTCCAATTATCCCTATTCCTTCTATCATCATACTCTTGGTAGTTGTACTTAGATGAAGATTGGTTTTGGTAATTATTTCTGTTACGTGAAAAATTACTTCCATCTGGGGTTTTGGAGTTGAAATTAGACCTGTGTTGCTCATAATTATTATGTCTTCTACCCTTATCCATCCAACTGCCCTGTTTTCCTTGGTCGAAATTAGAATTGTTTGATACATATCGGGAGTTGCTCCTACTTCTCTCTTTGTTAACAAAGAACTTATCATTGTTTGAATACATACCCTCGCCAGATTTTTTATTATGCTCAAATTCATTTTGAACATTTATTATGATCTTTTCCTTAGGTTTTTTTTCTTTCTTCGCAATCTTGGTTTTCATGTCTACATCTAATATCCTTGCATATTTTCGGATTTTAGACCATTTCACATTTTTCCCTTTAACCTTTTCACCAAGAACTTCTTTGCTGAGGATGTCTGATATTTTAGACGGAACAGAGTCAATAAATTTATCTCTCAGGGTTCGGCTCTTTTCAATTTTATCACCTGAATACCCTGGATAGGCAGTTCGAAATTGAGATTCCAATCTATTGCTGAAAATATACAACTGTTCCTCTGGTTTCATTTTCATGTGGTGAAATTGTTCTTTAGCTTTCTTTTTACGAATTTGCTTGGTGTCTGTATGCAAAGATATTAGTTTATCCTTAATGTTTTGGTAAGCGTGCTTTTTCTTTCTACTACATGCTTTAAAATTTTCCAATGTATCACCCATCAAATGATCTTCAAGCTCCTTCAGCCATCCTTCCTTGTCACCTTTAATGTTATTCTTACAATATCTTTCGAACTTTTCAAAATATTCTTCTAAATCATCCTTATCTTCATCAAATTTATCTAATTGTGGCGTCTTTCTTGTATCAAATCTCTCCAGTAGCTTCATAAACAGTTGTTTCTCATTTTTATCTTCATTTGGTTGATTGTCATCAGAGTTCTTAGATTTTTGTTTCTTCTTATATTTTATTCTAGACCTCTCCGCGTCACTAGTTTCTGATCTACTAGAGTCAGAATCCCCATCAGCACTAGATACTGTGGTTTCATCAGACGAAGTTTTGCAATCTTCTTTATGAGGTATTTTTTTAGGCATGTCTGCCGATTTAGCCAAAAGGGTCATCTTTGAACCTATTTCAGATATTCTCTTTTTAGATTGTGGAGTCATATTCTCAAACCCTTTTTCACCAGCAGCATCAATGAAATCTTCAAAATATTTACAAATTTGATTTATATGTGTGTTCTCCTGCTCAACTCCATCAACATCAAAATCATTGGGGATATTTTCAAAATCATTTACAATACTCATAATACTTATATATGAACAACTGCCATCACATCAACTATCGGAAGGTTCCAAAACTTAAAATCAAAATATAAAACAGAACGAAAGTACAATATCAAATTTTATATGAGTTGGCCATTCACAATCCCACGGATCCACATTCCAGAGACAATCAAGCCAGACACATAGACATACACATATATACATACAGATACTTACTGTCACATACTTACAAACATATTCACATACATATACATCTATATTTTGCACTATTCAAAAGTAAGTGCATTTGAAAAAAAATTATCCATTCAAAAAATAAAAATCCAAGTTTTATGCATCATAATTGCATATCTGTAGCATATAACAACAGACCGCCAACCAATTGAATATATATCCAATCAATCCCAGTGTCATAACTTAAGGGGACATTAACAGAACATTTGATAACATTCAATCATATTTCACGGATATTAACTTCAAAATAACAAATTAAAACATACATATATATTACAAAAACATAGAAAAAAAAACAATAATCTGGAGGGTGGAATACATGATGCAAAGTGCCCCATATCACAAAACTATCTCCATATGAAGAAGAAAGAACCAACTTCAAAAAGGAAACCATTATGAGCATTTGAGAATATTTTTGGAAGAGTACTTAGTCATTTTAGAATAATGACTATTTAGATACTCTACAGAGACAATTATCTATCTTGCACATTTAGACAAACGAACTGACTGACAGACAGAGTGAGCGACGCAACAGGTGATCATTAAATCATCACCATCGCACAGCTAGAGTATGTGCTGGTCTACCCCTAATCTGAGAGCAACATGTCTATATAAGGTATATATATTAAATTTAACCATTATATCTCTTCTCAATATACATAAGTGCAATGTAAATCTCTTAGGTTATATAATTAAAACAAAACAAAGGAAAATGAAATCATCATGAACTATACGCGTCGGTCATGGCACCATTTGTTACATTACGTTGTGTTAACTTATATGAATTTTTTGATTATATGAATAAACAAAAATAACAAATTATTGACTGAAAATAATAATTAGCTGACCATCATTCCATCATAGTTCACGGAGCATGAAATGCTAATATTAAACCCCACCATAGTTCTAGAAGCACAGTACATTAAATAGTCCTCCCACCATAGCTCTCAAAGCTCACAAGCAGAGTTACATTAAACAAAACCCAGTTACACAAAATATTTAATTAACCCTTTAACTGTTTAAATTAACCCTTTAACTGGTTTCAAAATTAAATTAATAATCAATAACCCATCCCCCAAAACAAAAAGGATCTTAATTTTATGACGGAGGCATCTTTTGGACTACGAAACTTATAGTCCGTTTTATCATGGCCCAGTACCATGAATTCCCCTTTTGGTTCAGGTGGACTCCTGAACCATCATAAAGATCTCGTGAGAGCGTGTTACCCAGCCTCATCATATAATCTTTGTACTTTAGTTTGTACAGGATCTTATTCACGGATACTCTTCTTCTATTAAACTCTAACAACGGAGGGACACTATTAATTGTCCCATCAACATAGTATCGAGGCTCGCACTCAGCAGCAATTATAACTGCGCGCGGAAAAACATCACGCAGCCATTTGTAGAAGTCCCTAAGACTATCGTAATACTGTTGGGTAGTATTATTTTCCCTGATACCGTTACCTGCCAGTACCACCAATAGGATATCAGGATCATGTTCATTTACCCAACTTTTCAAGCGTTCATCGCAATTATACTTGGTATAATCAGCACCCCCGCTATAGACAAAACTCAGCTCCACCGAAACATCGCCTACCATAAAACCACTCACGCCCTTTGCCTCCAGGTGTTGCTTAAGGCGGCGAATATATGAATGACCAAGCATAAGGAGCTTCATTATCTAATTTTGACAGAAGTTTAACAGAAATATATATACTGGCCTGAATCTGAATGATCTTCTATTAGTAGGGGAAATAAACTCTTCAATTTACTCTTTATCTTGCACTTAATAACTTATCTTCAAAAAACAATGGAACCTCCTTTAAAGGCAAAATACTAAATATACACAAACAAATGTTAGATATTAAAATTTGAAGGTTTTAATATATTCACGAATTCCTAACTTTATAAACCCAATATATATATATATACATACCCGACAGTATTGTGATTAGCAGTTTTTAAAATTTACTCCATACACATTTTTTTCTTAGTTTGGGTAAAACAATTAAATTTCGTATAGTTTTGTCTTCTGTTCTGAATCTCGTACAATGCAAATATGATAAGTTTGTTTAGGTTACGAAAATGCAACATATATTTTTAAGAAACTTATTCCAAGTAATTCTGAAAATAAAAGAAAAAATCAATTAAATAATAATGTAGCTCTCACAGATGCTACATACCTCCCCCCCAAGTGCATTTCAGCTATGAAAGTGCACTAACTGAAATATTTATATTTTAAATTATGGAGCACCAAGAAATATCACAACACTGTCAAGTTTTCCCAATTTTATATCCTACCTAAATCCTAAGAAATATTTACAAAATTATCAACCTCTCAGTTTTATAGTATCGTACATGAACAAAATTTTTTTCATCTCAAAGTATGTTTGCAAATCTGCGACATAATGCAATGTATTCAATATACATGTCTAGTCCATTTCCTTCATGCTTTAATGCAGAGCCGTAGATCCATTATCACGTCCATAGTATTTAATTTTTCTACGCTAATCCAGGACTATATCCAAAACATTGACTGGCCATTCGCAGAGTTTCACCAATTATGCAAAGCAGCTTCAATTTTGTTTATCAGTGGTCAATCGACTTCATAACCATCAAGTTGTATCTAATGATATCTTCACACATTTATCCTTCGTTGCCACGCCTCCATTTCAGCCTGATGTTAGGGAATTATTTCTCCTTATAAACAGAATCTGGTAGCCTATAACTCCATCTCAACAATTTTACAAACTCTGACCATGTTAAGTTATCAATATTATTGTATTCTTCAGTATATTTTATCAGTTTCTGTGGCATATTTTACATTTACATTCCCCCAAGTATGCTCTACCTTTTCACTCCTTTTCCACAAGGTCTCATCGTTTTTTTTCTCTCTTTATATTCTTGGCCAATATATGCCTTTCATCCATTCCAAGTTACAATCATGGGCTCATAACTATTTTTGACAATCTCTTGCCTTCCTCAGTTTCCTAATTCTGCTCGGTAATTCTTCTGGCCACTCCTTCACTTCTCCTGTCGGCAAGGGAACAGTGATCAAGTAAACGATGTAAGGTTGAGCATAAACTCATACAAAAGAAGAAGTGCATCCTAATACCAAGCATAAAAACAAAGAATCTTAAACAAACTTTTGGCAGTATATCTCAAATTTTCATACCCATAAAATATACTTTTAAATCTTCAAACATAGAAATTAAGATGTTCTAACTAGGTAACTGATTTTTTTTCAATATAAATTTCTGCTACAAAACTTTGCACATTGTGTTCCAAACTACGATTAAATATAAATAAAATTAATGCAGATTTGTATCCTATAAACATAAGCAACTACTGCCAATTTTTTTTTTTTAAGAAGAAATTTTGATAAATAAAACCAAACATTTCCAATATAAAATTCAAAGTACACTCTTGCACTTGAAACAAAATTTACATCCCCTTAAGGGTCTATCTTTATAAAACCCACAACAAATTTTCAAATAAAATTTCATAGCTATTTACAATTTTATTTTTCTTGAAGAGAAAAAGGATAATTTATATATATAT